>PVJL010007578.1:0-76318 GCA_004026885.1 Lyroderma lyra | reverse complement strand
AGAAAGAAACAAAAATAAAACAAAAACAAACAAAGAAATAAGTAATGGCTACAGGAAATCCTCACATATCGATCATCACTCTAAATGTTAATGGACTGAACTCACCAATAAAAAGACACAGAGTAGCAGACTGGATTAAAAAACAGAACCCATCCATATGCTGTCTCCAAGAAACACACCTCAGCCATAAGGACAAACATAGACTCAGAGTGAAAGGATGGGAAACAATACTTCAAGCAAATGGTAACCAGAGAAAAGCAGGAGTTGCCATACTGATATCTAATGAAATCAACTTCAGGTTAAAAAAGATAATAAAAGACAAGGAAGGACATTACATAATGATAAAAGGCACAATACAACAACAAGAAGACTTGACACTAATTAATATATATGCTCCCAACCAGGATGCACCAAAATATACAAAAAAACTACTAACAGATTTGAAAGGAGAAACTGATGAACACACAATCATTGTGGGAGACTTAAACACCCTGCTAACAGCCATGGACAGATCATCCAAACAGAAAATAAATAAGGAAACATCAGCTCTAAATGACACATTACAGCAATTGGACATAATTGACATTTACAGGACACTTCGTCCAACAAAAAGAGACTATTCCTTCTTTTCTAGTGCACATGGAACATTCTTAAGGATAGATCATATGCTGGGACACAAAAGTAGCCTCAACAAATTCAAAAAGATAGAATCATACCAAGTGTATTCTCAGACCACAAAGCTTTGAAATTGGAAATCAACTGTAAAAGGAAAGCAGAAGGAAACACATACACATGGAGATTAAACAACAGCTTATTAAAAGAGGACTGGATAAAAGAACAAATATAAGGTGAGATTAAAAAATATATAGAAAATAATGACAATGAAAATACAACATATCAAAATTATTGGGACACAGCGAAAGTGGTAATAAGAGGGAAATTTATATCGCTACAGGCCTATCTTAAGAAACAAGAAAAATCACAAGTAAACATCTTAAGATCCCATCTTAAAGAACTAGAAAAAGAAGAGCAGACAAAACCCAAAGTCAGCAGAAGGAACGAAATAATAAAAAATTAAAGCAGAGCTAAACCAATTAGAGAACAGAAGGACAATAGAAAAAATTAATATTATGAAGAGCTGGTTCTTTGAGAAAGTCAACAAAATTGACAAACCCCTGGCTAGACTAATCAAAGAACGAAAGGAAAGGACACAAATATCCAAAATTAGAAATGAAAGGAAAGAAATTACCACTGATACCACAGAAAAAGGATTATAAGAAAATATTATGAAGAACTTTATGCCACTAAATTTAACAACCTAGAAGAAATGGATAAGTTTCTAGAAACTTATAGCCTACCTAGACTGAACCAAGAAGAACTGGATAATCTAAATAGACCAATTGATAGTGAAGAGATTAAAATGACTATCCATAACCTCCCTATAGAAAACTATAGACCAATATCTCTGATGAATACAGATGCAAAAATTCTAAACAAAATATTAGCAAACAGAATACAACAATGCATCAAAAAGATCATACATCAAGATCAAGTGGGATTCATCCCAGGAGTACAAGGATGGTTCAACATAAGAAAATCAATCAATATGATACACCACATAAATAAAATCAAAGATAAAGACCATATGATCATTTCAATTGATGCAGAAAAAGCTTTTGACAACACTAAATAAAATAGGTATAGAAGGAAAGTATCTCAACATATTAAAGGCCATATATGACAAGCCCTTGGCTAACATCATACTGAATGGGGAAAAACTGAAGCCTATTCCCCTAAAATCAGGAACAAGACAGGGATGCCCCCTGTCACCACTGCTATTTAATATAGTACTGGAAGTTCTAGCCACAGCAATCAGGCAGGAGAAAGAAATAAAAGGTATCCAAATTGGGAAAGAAGACATCAAATTGTCACTATTTGCAGATGACATGATCCTTTATACAAAAAATTCCAAAGATTCCACCAGGAAACTATTAGAAACAATAAACGAATATAGTAAAGTTGCAGGATACAAAATCAATGTAAAAAAATCAACAGTATTCCTATATACAAACAACGAATCCACAGAAAAAGAAATGAGGGAGTCAATTCCCTTTGCTATCACAACAAAAAGAATGAAATACTTGGGAATTAACTTAACAAAGAATGTGACAGACTTATACACGGAAAACTATAAAACACTTTTGAAAGAAATTGAAACAGACTTTAAAAGGTGGAAAAATATCCCCTGTTCATGGATAGGAAGACTTAACATTGTTAAAATGGCCATTCTGCCCAAAGCAATCCACAGATTTAATGCAATACCCATCAAAATCCCACAATCATACTTTCGTGAAATAGATAAAAGAATTAGTAAATTTATATGGAACCATAAAAGACCTCGAATTGCCAAAGCAATACTACATAAAAAGAATAAGGCTGGTGGTATTACATTCCCTGACTTCAATTTATATTACAAAGCATCAATAGTCAAAACAGCATGGTACTGGCAGAAGAACAGAAATATAGACCAATGGAATAGAACTGAAAACCCAGAAATAAACCCACAAATTTATGGACAAATAATTTTCGATAAAGGAGCAAAAAACATACAATGAGGAAAAGACAGCCTCTTTAGTAAGTGGTGCTGGGAAAACTGGAAAAACATATGCAAAAGAATGAACCTGAGCTGCAAACTCTCTCCATATACAAAAATTAACTCAAAATGGATTAAAGACCTTCATATCAGACCTGCAACAATAAACTGTATAGAAGAAGACATTGGTACTAAGCTTATAGAGCTAGGACTCAAGGAGGACTTCATGAACCTGACCTCAAAGGCAAGGGAAGTAAAAGCAAAAATAAATGAATGGGATTGTATCAAACTAAAAAGCTTCTGCAGAGCAAAAGAAACCATCAACAAGGCAAAGAGACAGCCAACTTAATGGGAGAAAATATTTGCAAATAATGCATCAGATAAGGGTCTAATATCTAAAATATATAAAGAACTAATAAGACTTAACAACAAAAAAACAAACAACCCAATTAAAAAGTAGGCAGAAGAACTAAACAGACACCTCTCCCATGAAGAAATACAAATGTCCAGCAGACATATGAAAAAATGCTCATCCTCATTAGCTATCAGGGAAATACAAATCAAAACCACAATGAGATACCACCTCACACCTGTGAGAATGGCTGTTATCAACTAGACAAGGAATAACAAGTGCTGGAGAGGATGTGGAGAAAAAGGAACTCTGGTACACTGCTGGTGGGAGTGCAAACTGGTACAACCACTGTGGAAGGCAGTGTGGAGGCTCCTCAGGAAATTGGGAATGGAGTTACCATTTGACCCAGCAATCCCCCTTCTGGGGATCTACCCAAAAGACTTGAAAACCTTTGTCTGCAAAGACTTATGTAGCCCAATGTTCATCTCAGCGCTGTTCACAGTGGCCAAAACATGGAAACAACCAAAGTGCCCTGCGACAGATGATTGGATAAAGGAGTTGTGGTACATATACACAATGGAATATTACTCAACTATAAGAAAAGATGAAATATTGCCATTTGCAACAAAATGGATGGACCTGGAGATCATCATGCTAAGTGAAATAAGCCAGACAGAAAAAAACAAAGAACTGCATGATTTCACTCATATGCGGAATATAAAACTGAAAGCAACAAAGAGAAAAGAAATGAACAAACAAACAAACAACCCATGGACACAATCAATAGTTCAATGTTTATTTGGGGACGAGTGGGTTAGGGAGGGGAGAAAGGGGCGGGGGTGGGAGAGGAGCGGGGGAAGCTAAATATAAGGTGATGGAAAGAGAAGTCACATTAGGTGGTGAACTGATTATACATCAAGTTGACAATGCACTGTAGAATTGTATGCCTGAAACCTATGTAATCCTTGCTAACAGATGTCACCCCAATAAGTCTAACAATAAAAATGAATTAAAAAAAAAACAAAAAAAATGAATTTATTAAAAAAATAAATAAATAAAATAAATAAATCTTAAAAAAAAAAGAAAATAAGAATAACCAAATATTTGACTAGATGTAGAAATACTGTGAATATGACTATAACAAATGTAACCTGATACAAGTGTGTGGGCTGGTGGTTCAAATACCATGAGGCTGAAATGGAAAACAGCTTAGTATTATTTTGATGCAAACAAAACATAATCTTTCATTCCTGAAATTCAGTGATTGTTAAAACAATGCTATTTTTGTGTTTATATGTAATATGGAATTAGGTTCTAGCCTCGGATTGTTATACAAGGGGCGTGCTCCTACAAGCCTGTGGTATGGCAAGGTAGGCCCTGGCTGGTCACATAACACCAGCTTTAGAACGGTGGCCTGCTGGGGCATCTGGGAGGCACTGGCATGTTAACATGTGTTTTTCTTTTTTTTTGCTGTTTCACTTTTTTAAATTTTATTAAATTTATTGGGGTGACATTGGTTAAAAAAAAATCACACAGATTTCAAGTGTATAATTTTATAATACATCATGTTATATTGCATTGTGTGTTCACCACTCAAAGTCAAATCTCCTGTCACCAAATATTTGACCTCTTTTGCCTTTTTCTACTTCCCCCCCCCCACCCTTCTTTCCCTCTGGTAGCCACCATGCTATCGTCTGTGTCTATGAGGTTTCTTTTTGTTGCTTTCAGTTTTATATCCCACATATGAATGAAATCATATGGTTCTTTTCCTGTCTGACTAATTTTGCTTAGCATGATACTCTCAAGATCCACCCATGTTGTTGCATATAGCAGTATTCCGTTATTTTTTATAACCGAATAGTAGTCCATTGTATATATGTACCAAATCTTTATCCAAATCATCCATCCAAGGACACTTTGGCTATTTCCATGTCTTCACGACTGTAAATAATGAAGCAATAAACATAAAGGTACAAGTCTTTTAACAATGGCTTCAAAATGTCTACCTACCTCTCTTTGGGTTAATTCTAGTGATATTTCACTGAAAATCATAATTTCTTTCAGTATTCTCTTATAGCCATTTTATATTAGATACACTTGTGTTTGTAACTTATTTTTATAATTTCTAATGTGTATTTTTTCATTTGTCCCTATTTTCCAGGGTTTTCAGAGATTTACATTTTCAATGGTTCCTTTTATCAGCTTTTGGTTTTTCTCTGTTTAATTTTCAATTTTATTATTTTTAAATTCTCCTAATTGGAGGTTTATGTTACTCTTTTTATAATTTCTTAAGCCTACTTACTTCATGTATTTTTACTGATAAAAGCATTTAAGGCTACATATTTTCTTGTAAGTATATGATTGCCTTAAATTTTTTAACCCTTATTCTAATTGAGACCCAACTAAATTTCATACAATTTATTAATTGAAGTGGTTTTTTAAAAAGCAATATTATTGAAGTAGGACTTACATAAATAAATTGAACACATGTAAGAATGCAGGTCAATGAGTCTTAACAAATGCATACAAAATCTACAGTCAAGATATAGGACATTTCTGTGATCTCAGAAAATTTCTTTGTCTTTTGTTAGTCAAATCCCAATCCCCACACCCTGCCCCAGGCCATCCACTGACTTGTGTTCTATCACTTTAGGTTCTAAATTAATCTTTCTAAGGTTTCATATAAATATATCATACAATGTGTGCTCTTTTGTGTCTAGTTTCTATTTAATATTAATATTAAACAAGGAAATACATAAGAAGTGCTTCTAAGCCTGGCACTTTATAAGTGCTTAATATATCTTAGCTATTTTAACTATTATTCCCTGGACAGATTAAAAACAGTTTTGTGCTTCTAACCCAGCGTTGTGCATGTACTAAGTGCTCAATACACATTGTTTTGTTTGACTGTGGAATATGATGAATTTGTAGCAAATATTTGCAATGTGTTGGATACTGTTTTAACCACTTTGCAAACATTGATTCACTTACTACTCTAAAGGACCCTGTGAGGCAGGTTATCCTCGGGTAACACGGGAGAAACGGAGGCACAAAAAGAGTCAGAAAACACCCCTCAGATCATATATCTATTATAATGAATGGTAGTGCTGGACTTCCAGGCAGTCAGGCTGCTGAGTCTAGGTGCCTAAGCACTGTGCCACGCAGCTGAGTCCATCAAGTACAATCGCAGTGCAAATAACGTGTTTCAAAATGTCACTGATTCTCATCACATTCCCACGATATGGGTACTACTATCCTGTCATATGAGATGGCTGAGAATTGAGCGATTTAAAGTCACATGACTCTTCAATGTCATCCATAGCTGACTGCAAACCCAATGATTTCGCCCGTCTTGATATCATGTCTTTATTCTCCCATAAATCGTTACATTTATCAAGTAACAAGTCCGGTTTTGGCAGACACGGTCTGCATATTTAGTCTGAATAGTATTGGCAAAATTTCAATCTGCTGGTCAGTTTTGGGAAATGCGGTGAAGTCTGAGCCTCCCCATTTTTGTAACGGCTCCTTTGCCTCACGCTTTATTCTTCTCATCGTCCACTAGAGGGCAGATGTGTGTCGCCGCTTGCTCCTCAGAGAGAAAATGAGGACGCCCAGTCAAGCAGGAAGAGCCACAAGCGGAGGAAGAACAACTCCCTGAAAATTAAAAGGTGGACGGTCTTACCTCCTTGGTGGACAAGTGTTTAGATGGAAGGCCATACAACACCTCCAGGAAATCACTTTCTAATTACGGTGGAAAATGCAGGAAATGGTGATTCAAGAACAGCTTTCCTCTGTTTCCTTCACTGTTTCTGAAATGTCTAGCCACGTGGGTTAAGGACCAGGAGACGCGGGAGGCAGGAAGCGGTAACGAAGGCGTGGGCATGGGACGCGTTCCTCCGGTGGCTGGCGTCCGCGAACTTGGTGCTGAGAATAAAGAGGCCGCTGCTGCTGTGATTGTACTCCAGTGCTCGCAAATGCAATTAGTTTGTAGCAAAGCTCCAGAGGAGGGCTGTGGGACAGTCATCCACGCTCTGGCTTGCTGATGTTGGTGTTCCCTGGCAAGCCCCAGCAGGGTGAGGCAAGTGCCCATTGCTGTGTCACTGCCAGTCTAGTTAGCCCTGATTCCTATTTTAAGGTACTTGGATTCAGTGGGGGAGGGGAGAGGAGGAGAGAATGAACCTGGCTATGTGAGCTCTCTTTCTGTAGATGCTGGAAGTCTTGAGCTTGTCGCTGCCACGGCCTTTCCTAAGGAGTTTACAGCTAAACTCAGTCACAAACTCTTCAAGTGCATTTGGGGTGAAGGAAAGGGCGTTTTTCTCTTCCTCAGAACTGGGAGTAGAGATAATTTAAGAAAAACAGAATGAAAGGCAAAAACCAAACCTAAACCCCTGAAAACTAAATGTCTGTAATCTAGGTGGAAAGAATGGGCCCCTGGTGTTTGGCTCCACTCTCAGGCAAAGGAGATACAGGCAGTCTGTTTGGAACTCACCTCTGTCATTTGAATGTATGCAACATTCTTTTGGTTCTATTTCTTCCAAGTACCCTGCTTCTCAAAGTTCACTTCTTTGTGTCGAATGGACTGCCCCACATCTTAATCTGTTTTAATAGAGAAATCAGAGCAAGTTCCATGCAGAAAGCCAAGGAGCCAGGGTGGCCCCACCCTGGGAGCCAGAAATTCAGGCTGCTCTGTAAAAGGCACTGAAAGCCTTTACTTACACGTTGGGCACTTAAAGTCCTTAAGAACATGTAATTTTATGGCGTGTCTTCCCTAAGGTTTCCTGCCAAGGAAAGAGAATAGCTGTTTCTCTGGGTACCATTTATTTTCACAGAGAGTGAATATTATGGAGAGGTTAAAGGGACAGAGTCAGAAGATCCTGAGTTCTAGAACTATTTCAATCTTAGAACAGCTACTTTCCCGTTTTGAATGTCAGCTTCTCCATCTGTAGAATCAGACTTTTGACATTAGTGAATCATAGGTGGGGAAAGAGTTGAGTGAGGAGACACGCTGAAGTGCTTATCGTGGTGCTTGCACGTTGTGCATACTCAGTAAAGGCTAGCTGTGCTGTCACTGCTTGTGAAATGCTGTAAAGGGGGATTGATACTCCTTGTAATGTCTGTAGCTACTCAAACACCACTTCTTGGTGACATCGGGACCTGTAGTGTTCCCACTTGTGGACTGTTTTCTTTAAAAAAATTTTTTAACCCATCTTTTTCGTTGGTCAACATTGTCTTATATAACTTTTCACCCCAGAGAAGCTAGAAAAAAGGAGAAGAAAATATATGTAGCTCCTGGAGGCCTTTTCCAAGCTACCCAGCATGACAGTGATGATGAAATCAAGGTCAGAGAGTTGGAAATGCCTGAGGGGCAGAGTCAAGGCCTGAGTCATATTCTGCATTGCTATTAAAATTCTCACCCGCCCAGATTCTGTTCCTTACAAGTCCTATGTAATTTATTTGAGGGCCTGTGCCTGGGTGCATCTGTGTGTCTGCTCTAACATGTACTTATGAGGCAGCAAAATTCATTTCATTGTTTTTACTCTGGAGCTAGTGAGCAACACGGGCACTCACTGGGGTTGGGTATTACTCACTCGTACTTTCTTTTCTTCTCAGCGTGGCTCTCTCCCTCATCACTCTTTTTTACTTCAGTTGGGGTGGAGTGGAGGAACCAAGTAGTTCTGTCAGTGTAGTCCAGCCATTACTGAATTCTAAGGAACTCAGTTACTAGAGTTGTTCTCTCCCAAATAGGGTCTTTAAGGCAATACAGAAGAGTTCACTTCATACTAGTGAATCCAGTATGCACATATGCCTGGGTGTATGTACAGTGTATATGTGTTTGGTAGAGGAATGTGTGCATGGTATATACATGTATATATTAGGAATATATACAAGGTGGGAAATGTTTGATTGGGGGACTGTGTACCTGGTATATATGTGTTCGATTGGGTGTATGTGTATATACTGAGCATGTGCTGGGGGTAGTTGAGGTGGAATAAGAAAATTGGATCACTAACTACATTTACTGAGACCCTAGTTTATGGAAAGTACTGAGATAAAGAGGTGCATTCACCTAGTGCCTAACCTTGAGATCCATTATGATTAATATGGAAACAGACAATATGTGAATATATTAGAAACAAAAATGCAAGGCACATAATGGGCACTTGATAACAATGCTTCAGGAATTCAAGTGAGAAAGGACTCCCTAAAGTCTGATGGGTTCTAGAAGACTGTAAGCATAAAACAACACTTTAACTGGACTTTGATTAAAAAAAAACTAGGATTCAGAGGAGCAAGTGGAAGGGCAGCCTCTGGACTGGCTTGCTCAACAGTTCACTCAATACACTGCGTTACTGGTCTTGTCATTCAAAATTCTCTAGTTTGCCAGTGACCAAATCCCCATTCAGATTGCCTACACAACCAAGAAGACTCATGTAACTGAGAAGTCCAAGGCATAGTGCTGATTTCAATTCTCAAATGTGCCATCAGGACACTCTCACACTGTCCATTGGCCCTGCTCTTCTCAGTGTTGGCTTTATTATTAGGTAGGCACCCTGTGTAGATAGGGCTACCTGGAGCTCCAGAATTTAATTCTACTGCCACAATATATGTATCTTTTCCCACGCAGTGACAAAAAGACTTCCTGGATTCTTATTAGCCTGGCTTGGGTCAAGCACCCATCTAGAGTAAGTTACCATGACCAGTGGCATGGAATTCTCTGATAGCTGATCTGAGTCATATGTCATTCCTAGATCCAGGAGTGGGAATAGCCCATGCTGAACCTTATGAACTGAGAATGGGAGAGGAGTGTGTCCATAAAGGAAATTGGGATGCTACTACCAGAAGAAAAGAATGGAGTCTGGGCAATCAGATATCTTCTGCCATCTCATCCTGTTGGTGAGGGCTCATATCTATTCCTTTCCTGAATTTCATAATTCTTTTACATGAATATCAGCGATTCCTGGACACAACATATCTTCAAAATTTGACTTTCAATCTCAGGAGTCTATTCTACTTTTTATCAATAGAAGAGCTAATGGTTGATCAATTCAAGTCCTCAGGTAAATGAGCACTAGAAAATCCGCATTTATAAAATTAGGATGGAACTATTCCCCTGTAGCTATGAATGCTTATTTGAACAAAAAAAATTTGTTTTGAGGGTGGGTCCCTGGCTGGGAATAGAACCCAAGCCACAGTGTTAAGAGCACTAAAGCCTAGCCACTACACCACCAGGGAACCCTCCTAACCAAATTATTGAGATAGAATAATATTTTGGCATTCATGGCTTATCCTAGTGAGAAAACTCTGTTGTTTAGAATGAATCTCCTAAGATGTCACTCAATCCAATGGGAAATGGAAATTTAAATATATTTCTGGATATTTTTGTCCCTAAGGATAATAGTGACCAAAGTTTTAGCTCCCTCCAATCAAGAAACAATGTCATTGTTCTATTATTTCTTTTTTTTGTTGTTTTATTTTGTTTTGTTTTTTTTGGTATGTGGGTAGCTCCCTGGCTGGGAATCGAACCCAGGCCGCAGCACTGACAGCACCAGCGCTGAAGCTTTAAGCCACTACACCACCAGGGAACTCCTATTATTTCTTAATAGAGCAATACTCAGGGTCAAGATAGAGATGCAAATGAGCTGAATTGTGCTTGCATATTGGGACTTGGCAAATGTATCTGGCAATGAGCCACCATGTTTTTTCATTCGAAGGTTTGGCATTGATGAAAGATGTCTAAAGCTACAATCAACATCTGCATCATTAGGGTCTTGAAAACTAGGCAAATGCACTAGTTTATTGTTTTAATTATAAGACAATTTGTTCCTAAACATTAATAACCTAAGCCTTTAATTAAAATAATATATACCTTATAAACTAAAACATATGTCAGAGTTGAAAAGAAACATGATTGTTTTGCATTTATTTTTATTTTTTGTTTTCAATCTTTATTTTTAATATAAAATTATTTTTAAAGTCTTTATTATTTCCACCAGACCTAGTACAGGTACAGTGCCATGCATATTTTTTTATTTTAATTCATTTTTATTGTTAGACTTATTGGGGTGACATCTGTTAGCCATGCATATTTGATCAAATTATTGAGATAGAATAATACTTTGGCATTTATGGCATATATCAATGAGAAAACTCTGTCTTTCAGACTGGACCTCCTAAGAGGTCACCCAATCCAATAGGAAATGGGAATTTAAATGTAGAAAATGTATTAAAGCAAAGGTACAAAAAAGTGTTTTCCATGTTCATTTTAATCCAAGACCATATCTACAGAAAGCTACCAAATTTCTAATTTCCTAAGTGAATCAGAGATTATGACAGCATTTAATAAGCTATTCTTTCCCTAAAAAGTTAGGAAGAGCACTGCTCAGGATGTCACAACATTCAGTTTTTAGTCCTGGCTCTGCTACTGACAAGCTATAACGCACCCTCTCTGAAATTCCCTTCCTTTATCTATAAAATGGAAAACATGAACCAGAAGATCTTGAATAGTCCTCCTAGCATTAAATTTCTATGGTTCAAGATCCTCTCTTTCTCTACCTTTTGTTTTCTTTTGATGTTATCCTTGTTTGTTACATCTGCTCTTTAGCATGGTTAAGTTTTTGGACTTCTTCCTGGCTAATATCATCTCCAAATCAATGCTTCCAAATCACTGGTTTTGATAGCGCCTCCAAATGCTAGTGTCCTATCTCCAGCTGTGTGCTGCCTCCCTGTGCCCCACAGGACAGAGTCTGAGTCTCTCAGCCTGCCTCTCAGGGGACTGCAGTCCACTCCGCATCTGCCATATCTGTACTCATCTCTGTTCTTCCTTTAACAAGCCCTTCCCTCCAGGCCACAGGGTCTCTTTCTCTTCCCCAAATACAATTTCTGCTTCCTCTTCAGGCTATTTGTCTCACATGACTCACTCATCCTGCTCATTTCTGTCTCCAAAATCTCTCGTTTTTATTTTTATTTTTTTAAAGTCCAACCTCAATTCTGCCTCATCTAGGAGTCTTCTGTGGGACCCCAGGGATCTCCTCTGTCTTGAAATTGCTCATCTCCCACATTTAAGCAATTATAAAAAGCACATTTTTTATTCACATTTCAATGTCTCTGGAATTTAGATTCATGTTACAAACACTATTGCCTATATAGCAGTTATGATACAGTTTTGTTTGCCTGGGTGTGTGCATCAAAATTTGCAGATAAGGTCTTAGCAGCTTGGAAGAAAGTTCTAGAAACATTAACAGAACACTTTAAAGTGAAGTGCTGTATCACCAATGCTTTTGATATTACAGAGAACAATACTATCTGAAAAAGATTCAGAAGAGTCAAACTGTAACAAAAACTTATAAGAGTTCTTTATTTCCCATTAATTTTTTATATAATATTATCTATCACACCAAAGTGATTTATAATGAAAAATAAATGTATGAGTATCTAAAAGATACCTCTCATTAAAACAAAAACTCTTAATGAAAGGGAGGCTTTGTGCCATAATTTAATTGGCCACTTTTTTCTTTTCCTAGTGGCATATCATATAATGCTGTGACTTAAAATTAATAGTGCTTTAGATTTGGTGAAATGTGGTATATCAGTGAGGTGGAATTTTTACCATTATGTCATGATTATGGTTGCTTTTTATCTCATTAACTGGGTTAGAAACTCCTAGAAAGCAGACCTGTGTGTGGACCAAAGTTCTCTACACATAATAAGCATATCTAAAAAATTTTTAAATTACATTTATTTATTTAAGTTTTTAATGGAAATACATTTAAACCTGGTTCAAAAATCAAACATAAAAAGTATTGCAGAGAAAAACTCTCCCTTCCACCATGGCGCCCTTCTGCCCAATTCCCTCCCTCCCATGAAATAAGGAAATGATTGGTATTAGTTTCTTACTTCCAGAGATTTCTGATGCACATATGTGTAAATAAGACATACATTTGATGTCCCTTTTTTCTTCTAAATAAATGGTAGTGGGATCTACATACAGTTCTGGACCTTGCACTTTTGAAATTGGTCTTAAAAATCTATCTGTATCAGTTCATTGAGAGCTTTTTCACATTTTCTTTCTTCTTTTTTTTTTTTTTTTTTTTTGCAGCTGCATTGCATTTCTTCATATAGATACATTTAACCAGTTTTTCATTGATGAAAATGGACATTTGGGTAATTTTTCTATCTTTCCTTATTATAAACAATCTTATATAGAATACCTGTGAGCATATGTTAAGTCATTATAGGATACAATCTTAGAATTGGAATTTCTGGGATCAGTGTGCATATCAAATTATGTAATTTTGATACACTTTTCCAAATTATTCTCTGTAAGATTCTACCAATTTCTTTTCCTGCTAGCAATGTATGAGAATCTTCAACAAAGAGTTAAAGAATAAAGAAGTGGTGAATATGAAGTCACATACTCATTTTGGGACCATAAAATTTCCCTTTTGAGCCAGTGGGCAAAATCTCTCCAATATTTAATCAATCATTCAAATGCTAAAAGGTCAATTTCCTTTAAAAGGCCTTGTAACTCTTCCTTGGTTCTTAGTGTAATCTAATTAACTTCACCTGAAAGTACCACCCAATTTTATTGCTGATTTCAGCTGTTTATATTAATACCTTTGTTATTCCCCAAACAAGAGCCTTGCAAGGTTATGGAGACATCACAGGACATATCAACCCACAGTGGTTGTGGCGGTCATGAATTGAGGGCAAAATAAGGCCTATAGCATGTTCTGGCTATGGAAATACCTCCCTCCACAATCATTCTTAGAAAAGTTTTGCATGTGCTTCTGCCCTCAAATGTGCCATATAACTGACATACTTACAATTCAGTTGGTCAAACTATTCCTTGTGTGAATGCACACAACAAGATGGAGAAAAATATATGGAAGTGTTTCTACCCTCATGGAATTTACTGAACACACACTTGAAGCAAATAAAATTTCTACTGAGAAAATAAAATTTTTCAATTCAGATCTCTGATCTAGACCTCAAATTATGATTTATTTGCACTATCATAAATAGTGGTGCTGACTATTTCTACACAAATTCATCTAATATTCATTCATGAGGGATCTCAAAGAAACTAATTATCAAGGCTTAACCACCATTGGCAAGATGGCTCTAGAGAGAGTCATGGATGGCTTGCTAACAGAGGTATCCTAAGTCAGGATCCCTAGAAGCAGAGCTTGAGGTGGCAATACTCCTGAATGAGATTAATTAAGGTAGGTCTCAGGAGAAGGGGAGTGAGAGATGCACTATGGGACATGGAAGGCTTAGTATTATTTCTGCATGCAGACAAGTTCACTGATAATGAATTACATATGTGTATCAATTTTTTATTTAATAATATAATAAGAATAATTTGGCCTTCATGAGTTTTTTTCCCCTTAGATTCCAGGAAGCTCCAAGGTAACCATATTTGCCTGATTAGGGCTAATATACCACAATTATATCACATACCACCTCTACCCTCCCCCCCACATATGAGTACATATCACTTGTATACAGATTTTACTTTCCTGTATCAGTTTTGCTTTTATGTGGACATAACTTATTACTATAATAATAATAATATTTCTTATTGACTGAGAAGTATTGTACTAAATTCTTTGCCTCTATTATTTCATTTCATCTTTACAAAAATCCTATAAAATCCTGATTTTACAGATGAGGAAACTGAGGCCTAGCATGGTTACTTTCCAAAGATTATAATGGTAGTAGGTGACATAACCTGGATCTAGACTCAGGTAGTCTGACTCTTAACCACTCTTCTAAATTGTCTCTTTTATTTAGTTTATGTTTTGCTAACTGGTAGAATTAAACTATAAATAAATATTCCTGGTAGAGCACTTACTCTCCAGGGTGGTGATATTAATAGTATTCACCCACCTGTTTATACTGGTGGACTCGCTCAGTCACAGGTGATCTGTGAGGCCTACACCATGTTCTGGCTGTGGATCAGAACAACTCACCTCGCTAGAGCACCATGGCTTTGCTCCAGCGGCCTCTGAAGACACTGACAGACAGCTCCCCCACCATCTCTTTAGCAGTGGCAGCCACAGGAGGATGTGGCACCCTGGACCACACTTGAGCTGCCTTCTGTGAGTCACTGCCCTGTCTGAAGCTCTTTACTGAGCCTTGCCAGGCCTAGTGAGCTCTGTTTGATACTCTGCTCTGTGAAAGGCTGTCTCTCACTGTCTGTTCTCGGAAGACAACTGGGTCTTCGTTCTTGCATTCGCTTTAGTTTGGTGACGCCACGTGTTTTGATAATCTTGCTGTGCTTTTTTTAAAAGCTGGAATTTTCAACATCAGCCCCATGTTTCCATTCCTCCCAGGACTGTCCGCTCTCTTGAGGGTGAAAGCACAAATGAGGCAATGTCTGGACAGTGATGGGAGTGTCTTGAAGGCAGGCCGAGGTAGACTTGCATTGTGTCTTCACAGGATTATAAACTGTCTCTGGTTTAAGTTTGATTTAACTTGTTAAATAAACCTGTGTGTGTTTAGATGTTTGCTATAATTTTTTATTCCTTGTAAGACTATTATAGGAAATTTTAATTTGCCAAAGGAGGTGTGTGATGACTAAAGGAGCACCACCACATAGACAGTTTTCACTTCTACAGGATGTCCCAAAAATATACACACTTTAACAGCTGATAACTCACATAATTTCCTTTCCTTTTTGGGATTTAACCCATTTGAAATACTGCTTTAAATCTGGTGAACACGCAATACCCTCCACATTCACCAGAAGTCACACCACTGGATTTTCTTTTTTTGATGGGAATACATAAAAGATAAACTTTACAGTACCAAATCGGCAACAGTCAATGAACTGAAGCACAAGGACCAAACGAAAAGATTCTTGATGTTGGTGGTTCCATTGCTTTGTGTTGTCAGCAGTGCCTGGACCAGAATGGTCATCAGTTTGAAAGCAGGCATTGAAAAAAAACAATTATTCATTTCTGTAGATTCTTTTAAATTTTGAAAATGACCTGTATGTTAGTAAACACTGACTTTATAATCAAAGTTGTGTTTACGTTTTTTTGGGAAACCCTGTGTATGTGTCTGAAGCTCCCACAACTCCACTCAACAGATTGTCACCTGCTCTCTGCTACTGATCAACAAGTTGGATAGAAGAGTTATATTTGCAAGGTCATCTTAAAGTCTGAAAAGTGCATTGACAGTATCACCTATGCTGAGGTATTCAATAAATTATTATAAAAGAATGATGGCATGTAGCTATGGCATCAGTCTCGGAGGCAGCCCGAAGAACTTTGAAACAAAAACCCATGGTTGTTGCACAACAGAACTGATTGTGCAGGTTTGTTTCCTTTGAGTCTCTCTGGAGCAGACACAATAGTGTTACACATTTGGGAATCAGTTTTTATCTGTTTAAATTGGAGAACAGATGGAGATCTAACTTCATAGAATGCGGTAGTGATAGGAAACAGAAAAATGTGGGTAGACAAAATCGTGGTGGGGTGGGAAGGTGAGAGGCATACCAAGGTGAGGGACAGGGAGGGAGAGCGGGTGTGAATGGGGAGAAAGGTACCTTCTCAGATGACTGCTCAGATTAGCCAGAAAAGAAATAGCCCGTGTTAGCTTCTGGTTCCCTCACTCAGACATGTCAGGCGCTATTCTAAGTTTTGTGCATTCAGCTGCAAGAGCTGGGCTTGGGGCTTGTCATGATAATTTTAGCAAAAGTCTTTTTTTTTTTCCTCCTGCACCTCCTTTCTCCTTCTCTTCCCCGTCTTTTCCCTTCTCTTCTTCCTACTCAAGCTCTGCTATGATACCATTTGATGGACTTTCCAGCTCTCAAGTTTCAATGGCATAATCTTCTATGGAAGCTACGCATACGGTGTAGTAACTCACCCAAGTAATAAAATGTAAGACTCTGAAACGCCACTTTCTCACCACTGAACACAATCTCTGTTGGAGAAGGAAAAACATGCCTGTGACCTAGTGAGAGGAAATTACAAGAAACTCACTGGAAAATTCACTTGGAGAAATGATGCCTCACAATTCTACCCAGTTTCTACTCTCAAGTTTGGCCCAAGATTGATGTTATGGCAGACCCTATCTATCCATGCCCATCCACGTGTGGCTGATGGTCAGTGTGCCACAGTGATTTCCACCTGCACCTCTGTGACTGACTCCCCTTCCCTAATCACACACCCTTGGAGAACCAACATTACTCAAGACCAATCCTCAACCACTAGCTGATGGAGTTGGTGTGTAAATACCCCAGCCACCTTACTCTTCTCACTGGATGGCTGTGCGTGTGTTTTACACTGAGTCCCAAGGTTGCCCCAAAAGATTAAGCTCCAGCTGCCCACTGGTTAGCCAGCTCAGTAAATGTACTCTTCATCAGCTGCCCCCTTTCCCTGTCTCAGTCCCCACTTTTCTGTTTCTTTCACCTGCTAAATAAACGCCTTGCATTGGAACCCTTATATCTGGGTCTGCCTGCCAACTAAGCCAACTTTGAAACATTTATTTAACCACTATTTATTGAATATCTATTGTATACCAGGCACTTTTCTGAACAAGATGACATGGGTCTTGCCGATTTTAAACTACACATGACCTCTTCTTCCTCTTCCTTCTCACCACTGAAACCTTCGGCCTGCTTTTCCTCCATTGTCACCTACACGTGAATTCCAGAATCACTGTCATGATATAATTCTCATTATGACCCTTTCCAGCTTAAAAATCCCAGGATGGCTTCTTGTGACCAAAATGAAACTTCCAGCTTTTTAAAGCGGCCCTGGAAGCTATCACACGAGCCCTGGGGCTTTGCTGCCCAGAAGTCTCGGCTCTTGTTTCTCCTCTTTCCCGTGTATCCTGTGACTTGGCCTTTCTGCAGCAATGGCATGAGCCTAAGGCCACAGTTAAGAGCACGGGCTTTGTTGCCACAAGCCTGGCTCCACTGCCCAATGTCAATACCAGTGTGACCTTGGGCAAGTTATTTTACCTTTGTGGCTCAGTTAGTTTATCTGTAAAATGCATAGCAGCGCTTTATAGAGTCACTGTGAGGATTAAGTGAGCTAATGCATGTAAGTACGTAGTACAGGAGCTGGGCTTGCTGTCAGGGCTATTAGTATGGGTAGTTTTTGAGTACCTCACATGTGGTACACACAGCATGTGCTTGTGTTGTGGCCTGCCCGCACAACATCCCCTTTTGGTCCATTTAACGAACTTCATCAAGACCCACTCAATTATTAACTTTTCAGTGCCACTTCCCCTCACCAGCTACTCACATCAACCTTAAGAAATAATTTCAATTTCATGGTATTTTACATATTATGTACAAACACTGTACAAGGTTAGACAATGAATTTCATGAACTCATCCTAGAAGAGGTGCTGTATACCTCATTACTGAATACCACTACTGTCACCTTCAAAGTACTCCCTGTGGGAAGCTGTGCACTCATGCAAGCACCTTGTCAGCCCTTCAAAGCAATTCTGGAACTCTTTTTCTGGAATGGCCATCAGAGCTGTCGTCATACCCAAAATCTGACAATTAAGTTTGTGAACTTGCCACCATGCACTTATGTTGGCAGCGCTGTACAAACAACTTGGTAAGGTGTCATAACTTATTGTCAGATTTGGGGTTTAACAGCTCTGATGGGCATTCCAGAAACAGAGTTCCAAAATTGCTCTGAAGGGTGGACTAGGCGCTGGCATTGGTACATAACTTCCCAAGGGGAGTCCTTCAAAGGTGACCATAGTGATATTCAGCAATGAGGTGTGTAGCACTTTTTCTAGGATGAGTTTGATAAATTAATTGTCTGACCTATTATATATGCTGTCTGGAAAAAATCCAAACATAAATGCCTCTATTTTTCATATTACATGGCTGGATACTTCCTGGAGAGCCCTTGTATGTGCTAGAGTAAAGTTAGTGCTCCATAAAATTATTCTAATGTAAGAATGAGTAATTGTATGTATTAATTAATTAATTAGTTTGTTGCAGGATACAGAATAGGACCTACATCTAAAGCCCACCCATCTTCTGCCTCTTTCTGGAGACGGCCAATAGAGTGGGAGACGTCTTTTCTGATCTTCAACGGTCTATTTGCTTCATGTCCCTCATCAGTACTGGCTTCCTCCCCTCCTTTCTATACCTCCTTCCTAATACTTGTACTCCAGGCCAGGAGAACATACGGATGTGACTGCAGAGAGACGCTCAGCATCTGAGCAGAGCAGCAGGTTCCCATGGTAACCATCCACAGAAAGGGTGGCAGCATGTCCTACTCTTTCTCTTCAGACCTGGGCTCCCTGCCTGGCCAGGGCTGGTGGGAGGCAGACAAGGGACACTAGGTGGCATTCCCACATTACACTTTGTCCTGGACCCCCTGGCCTCCTCATTTCCTGCTGCTACTGTGAGTGTTTATTTATTTATTTATTTATTTATTTATTTTAGAAATGTAAAAGTTATTTTACAACCAACAGTTCGCAGACCTTACATATGTAGAGTCTCTCTCTCTCTCTCTCTCTGTGTGTGTGTGTGTGTGTGTGTGTGTGAAGCCTAAACTAAAAAAAGAGATTAATACCATTTATTTTTATCTTGTCCTCCTTACTTGTCTGTTTAGAGCATGTTGGGATTTTATGTGTGTGTGTGTGTGTGTAAGAGTTTATTTAACCTAAATTGACAACTCTGCCGGGGAGCAAGATCTCAAATGCTCTTGGCTCATTCTGAATTTTTAAAGCTTGCTTTCCTGTAGGAATTTTGTTTTCTTAAGACACGTGGTGGAGGAAGATGGGAGGAATGGACAGCGTGAACTCAAGTCATCTTTCTAAATGGTTCGTAAAATAGCAGGAGTCTACTCTTGGTCACTTATTCTTATCGCAGAGGAGTGCTTTGGGGATTAGTGAGAGGAAGCTCAGCTTGGTGCTTGAGAGCTTCTTTGTGAGGAAAATATTATTGTGGAGCCAGAAATAAGCCACAGGTGTGTTGTGTCCAGTCCTTGGTTAGAAGAGCACTGGGAAGGACTTGTTCCTCTGGTATTGTTCTTTCAAGGCTGTTGTTTACTGGGTCTTTCACAAAAGTCATGTGGGAAATGTCTTTGCATTTCCTGTATAAAAAACAAAAATAACAAAACTCAGCTGTGGGAAATCTTCTTTACGACAAGCAAGAATCTGGTGATACATTCCGAGAACTCAAGGCTGGTGAAAAGTTTGTTTCTCTTCGTGAACCATTGCCCTTTCTTTTTCCTTTTCCTGCGAACAAACGGTGAGTGTCCTATGGCTGCTGGAAGCTCTGAGCTGCATCTTATGTTTCAAATGCCATTTTACTCAGTCAGCAGGTCTTGTTACAAAATACTTTAACTTTGTCTTGTATATATTTTCTCCTTTTTGAAGCTGTGTTTTTATTAAAAATGACCTCCTATCTTTTTGGTAACTGAGGATGGGGCAAGAATGATAATTGTACCTGGCATACTGAGGAATCTCAATAATGACTTAATTGGCCTCGGCAGCAAGTCCTAGGGGAAGTGGTTGGCTCCAGCCTCCGCAGGTTCTCTGAGGAGAGACTGTGGGCTTCCTGTTGGCTATTGTTTTCCGCAATGACCCTTAGGTACAGCTCTGGGAAAATGGGAGAAACATCATACAGACCCATCATCTCATCCCGTGGGAGTAAGTAAATTGTCAAAAAATTGTTTCCTGAGTACATGAAAGGTTTGTGCCACCAGAAAAGACATCCAGAGGTGTTTTGTTTCATTTCATTTTGTTTTGTTGTTATTGTTGTTGTTGTTTTATTGTTTTTGTTTTTGTTTTTTCTAGTGGTCCATGCTCTCTTTTTCAGAAGTCAAAACATTTTAAGGACGGATGAAAGTCTTCCCTTTGCCTCTAGGGGGCAGTGGTTCCACAAGACTTTGTGACATCTATTTTATAGGCTCCAGAGAGAGGCACTTGGGAGCTCAGGTCCTCATTCTCTGTTCTCCAGGTACGTTGTTGCTAGATAGCTCTGGCTATATATCATTGACTAGAGAAAATTTCCACATGCTTCTCAGTCTGCGAGTTGGGAAACATGCTGTGTGGTGAAGTTCAAGAGGAATCTCTTTCCCTGCAATAGATTAAGGATACCAATTATAAACAGTTGGGTAAATCCCTATCAAAAAAGGACAAGAGGCTTAGAAATCTATAGGAGAATAGTCCTCCTCATTCGGCTCTATAAATCTAATTTGCATGTAGCACTTGCTCTGTGGCTACAGTATTATTATTAGCATAGAGCTATCCTAGGCAGAAGCCAACCTGTTATAGACAGATGGAATGGAGTCAGGGCAGAGGGTCACACTTAAAAGGTATGATCATCTGTATGGATGGTCCATCACCTGAGGAGCACACACATCATTTAAAACCTGAACTGAGATCAGTGTCCCCAGGTAAAATTAATAGCTACTGTGTGTTGAACATTCCATTCTAAATGCTTATCAAGTATTATCTCACCTCTTCCCCACAAAAACATCATGAAGTATAGGTGGGGAAACTGAGGCACAGAGAAGGTAAGTAACTTGTCCAAGCTCACACAGCCAGTAAGCAGTAGAATTTAGATTTGAACTAGAATGATTTCTCCTCAGAGCCCAAAGTCTGTACCTTCTGCTACATATTGTTGCCCTGGTGCAGGTGGGATTCTTTGGAGTTGGGGTACAGCAACCAAAGCTGGGGATCCAGGTAAAGCCCACAAGCCAATAAAGCAAAAATTGGTTCATTGCACTGTTCATGCTTTTTTCACTTCCATACTTTTGTCTCTTTGGTTCTCTGTATTCATCGTATCCTTTTCAGTTTAATCAGGGAGTCTGTGAGAATGGAGTTTTTACAGTTGGGTCGGACTGACGCAGAGGGATCTGAGTGCCTCGAAGCCACTGTGATAGTGACAAGACAGGGTTCAAAGTGAGACAACGTGGGAGGCACCCCCGTAACGGACGCCTGGTCCCACTTGCTTGATTCATCTGCATTTGTTGCCATCTGGACATTCCCTCTCTGTGGCCAGAGCTTAGAGGTCCTGGCTTGATTTTTTTGAAGAATATAGTGGTTTTTAATATAGCACCTTCACAAAGAAGTTAGAGATTTAAAAAAGTAAACAATGGGGAAAGGTGAGGTAAAAAGGAAGATGCTAAGCTTTGACCAGGTGGAAAAGAGAATCTGGAACATAGCCTACACCTGAAAGGAACATAAAATAATATTGAATGTCAGCTGTATCTGAAAAAATAAATAATAAAAAATAAAATAGTCCTGACAATTGTTCCAAAAGTGCTCCTGCAATTTGCCTAACTTGACATGGATTTATGTTATAGCAGCACTTCCTTGGGCCATTATTTGGGGAAAATAAATATTTCCTAGTAATGAATGTCACAGCTGACAGAAATTACTTCTTTCAATTTTGTTTTATATTGTATATATTTTTGCCTGAGAGAGTTATTTTGGGTGATAGATCTGTTCTGTATTCTGATCGTTGTGGTGGTTACCTGAATCTATACATGTGTTTAAATCCTCAGAATTGTACACGCTGACAATGGTCAATTTTATTGTAGGAGGGGAGATTCAAAAGAAAAAAATAATCAAAATTATCTTCTGGAGGGCAGGCCCCTTGTAGTAAGGGCTTCCCCTGCTAAGTGAGTGTTCTAGCAACCCATCTACATCGGTGTAACAGCTGGCATTGTTGTGAGAGGTTGCAGTGAATTTTTTGGAGACTCAACGCATTTACCCATTTCTGGATGGGTGATTTACCCCAACATCCTGCTGCATGACAACACACCTGCCCACGTTGAGCTGAGCGTTCAGGAGATTTTCACCAAAGACAGCATGGCCCCCATGCCCCACCCTCCCTATCTCTCACTCTGAGCAACTTTTTTTTGTTTCCCCAGATGAAAAAAGTCCTCAAAGGGAAATCTTTTGCAGATGGGAAAGAGGTGAAACAAAAAATAGCAGAAGCACTAAAAGTCTTCAAAATCAGTGAGTTAAAAAACTGTTTTCAGTAGTAGAAAAAGCATCTCGATAGGTGTATTGCATCAAACAGAGTACTTTGAAGGTGACTGGAGTTTTAAAATGTAAGAACAAATACACATTTTTTAATAAAATAATTCCAGTTTTTTTGGGTCCCCCTTCTAGCATGGTAATTTTTTTATTGGAAAAAAAATTTGAAGGAAAAAAATTCCATGCTCTTTAAGGGAAATATCAAAATGTCTACTTCCCCGCCTTTCTCAAGAATTAGGTAAGCTGCATGTGAGTTCACCTGTTCTGTGGAATCAGGGGTATCATGTGGGGAGCAGGGCAACAACTGGAGTTATCTGGGAAGGCTGATGAACCGTAAGCACCAGGATGCCCCTCATTATTGCAGGCTCACGAGTGCTGGCTCTAGCTGGGCATTGCAGTGTGTGTGGTCAATGGCCAAATTGCTGACGTATCTCAAAAGAAAGGGACCAGTGTGATGTGTGTGTGTGTTTTCCTGCTGCAAACAAATATTCCCCTTTATATCTAATTGTGTTTCATATATTTGTCTTCTTTTTTTTTCAGCAATCACCCCTTAGGTGATATAGGGTTCAGACCCCACAACAACTGGGTTCATCCTTGCCCAAGGGTTGCAGAGGTTTGTTGGGCATTTGACTACCCAATATTGCTGTCCTCTAGTCTTTGGGTTGATTTTTTTAGAGGATTTTTGTCATTACTCTTTTTTTTCTTTTTTACTTTCTGTGGCACTATGCCTGACTCTAACAGTACTCATATTTTATTTGTTAATTCCCTTCTTCTGAACTGTTTGGGGCTAGAAAATCACATAATGAAGCTTTTTAGAATCACTTAAACTCCAGGTAAGAGATTAACAAAGTTTCTTGTGTTTGAACACAATGCCTAAGTTTTTTTCACTTCCCAACTCCCACATTTAGATGGTTAATGTTTCTATTACAAGTTACTACTGCACGAGTTAGATTTTGATCATTTGCTTATTAATAAAACAATACATTTTATTTTGGGAAAAAAAGAGAAGGAAGTAGAGTGTTAGGACTTGATAAATTTTTAAGACAAATTTTAAACCTTTAAACTGCTTATTACCATTATGTTGATTCTCCAAGAAAGCACCAACAGTGTACAAGCAGGTATGCACTTTCCATCAATATTTGTGGTTTCAGAGGCTCCAGGAGTACCTGGCTGTGTCCATTTTAGGCTTTGGCTATAGGAAGTGGTGTGAGCTTTGATGTGTCACTTCCCTTCCTCACACGGTGGTCTCTGAGGCTCCTCCGAGCTCTGAGATTCTCTCTACAGTCCATCTCTGTAAATCAGTGTGTCTTCAGGGGAAGTTCTGAGGTGTCACCGTAGTGTGTGGCCAGCAGGAGGCTGTGGCACCTAGTGGCCTCCCAGGCTTCAGCCCTCTAGAATGCGGAATCAGTAAGAACAAGCAGAGGGCGTTCATCCATTCTCAGAGCTGCTCACCACTCTTCTTTCCAAGCCTTGTTCTGCACTCGCACACTGTGTTTCATGTAGAGAGAGATACCAGCAATGAACAATAACTACCATCAGTATTATCTACTGTATAATTAATAGGTGGCAAGGATTACTTATTATTAACAACAGTGAACTGTATTCTTATGACACTTTAGTCCTAATCTAGACAATATTTCTTTTCCAGTTACCTAAGGGGAGGTAGAGGGCTACAAGAGCCCAACAGTTTCCTCCAGTCTGAACCAGGGAGGGAAGCCACTGCTCCTTTCTATACGTCACCTGACATAGCTCTAATGGGTACAGCGTGACTCACAGGCCTTGTGTCCAAGAAATCTTTGGGTCCATTTCTTCTTCCAAAGCTGATGGATCCAGCGATAAGTGCCTAGGAAGTCTTAGCTATTTGGTTGTACTTTAACCTTGGCCAGCTGAGATAATAGGACATTGGGTACAGGACTAGGGAAACCCATACTCTTTTCTGTCCCTTTCCAGGCTACTGACAAAGCCTTTCTTGTCGGAAGTGACAGTGAGGCAGCAAATTCAGTGACAAGAGTGTGGGTTTCTGATAAGGCCCTGGAAATCCAGGCCTGGCTGTTACTGTGAAATGGTGATTTTTCCTTGGTCCTTATCTCTTGAAGGAAAGAATTCAGTCAAGAGACAGAGTTTGTAAAAGCATAAAGTAGTTTATTAGTAAAGAAAGTACACTCTGAGAAGTGGAGTAGGCTGACCCAAGGGAGGGAATTAGCATCTCCTTACATTGTTTGGGGGTTTTTATATCTATGGGTAGACGTTTCTCCCCCTTTGCCTCCGTTAGGAGGTATTTGAAAGCAAAGCTACATAATAGCATGGTTCTGGGAATCAGGACTTAGGGTTGGATAAGTGGGGCTATTTCCTCTTCAGTCTTGCATTTCTCTGATCATCTTATCTTTCCCATTAGAGGACAGCTGATAATGGGCCCAGGACTTTGTCTCTTTATTTTAGGGGTATCTAATCTGTGCCCCGCAACAGACCAGTTCCTTCCTTTGCATTTCTTTCCTCCTTAATTTAGGGACACCTGTTAATGGGTTTCCTAACGGGCAAGTTCCTTCCTTTGCATTCCTTTTCTAATGACTTTATCTTTTTAATTTAGAGGCAGCTGATAATGAATTGGGACAATTTCTCCTTTTTCCTGTTCATATCTACCTTGCTGCCTCCCCTGTCATGGCCACTAAGTTGTTATATGATCTTAGCTCTTCTGTGGGCTCCCCCTTCTCTGTACTCATCGGAAAAAGGGCTTTTACAATACCAGGACCATGCTTAACTACTCATGTGTTTTTATTTAAATTTTTAATAACATATTGCCATTGCTGTCCACTTAGACTTTAAGATTCCAGAGGGCCCATGAAGGAGAGCTTATCATCACCACATGCACAATGCACTGATGATAATATCATCATTCCCCAGACACAAACAAGCCGCCAATATGCATGCATCACACATTTTGTAGGGGCATTGTTTTTGTACAAATCAAAGGGGTCAAAACCTCTGATGAGTTCTCGGTTAATGGGAGACGGCAGGGTAATTTAGCAGGGGGCTGCCTAGAATGTCCCCTATCTCATGCTAGGGGCCAGAGAAGACTTAAGGAGGTGACACTTGAGCTGAATTTTGAAGGCTGAGTAGGAGATAACTATTAGATGAAGAAAATCAAGGGAAAATTTTGGAGGGCAAGAACAGCATATTTGCACAGGGATACATTTTTCGTTAATGCTCATCTGAATGTCTTACAAAGAAAAAAGCAAGAGTAACACATCCCTCTGGTCCAAAGGTCAGGGAATCTGGGGCCATGTCCTGGTACTATCAACAGAGTTCACCCAGTCAGTTGCTCAGAGCTTCTTTATCATTGACCCAATGGGAGAGCAGGCAGGTTATGCTCAGAGATGGCCTAAGGCCTAACTTTCTAGTTGCATTTTGGATTGACTCTAAGAAGCCACATGAGGATTTCAGGCCTCAGGTGAAATTGCACCTTGGCTGACAGCCCTAAGGTCATTAGTCAAAGCTTGCTGGACACAGTGGTGATACACTGTGTCTAGCACAGCACAGCTGTTCAATGTTTATATGAAAAACCAGACTCAGCATTTTGCCTCCTCTCTGGGGGGATGGGAATAATGATCATCATTTAGAACCAAGGACATCAGATATGTGACATATTGGCCAAGCAACAAGGTGCTGAGTGATGGAGCAGAGAACTCTGGATTTGTGCCTTGAAGGTGTTTTATGGAAAATAGCTGGAAAGGTAAACCTACTCCCTTAAAATATCAAGCTCCCAATATTTTTGACAGATTGGGATTTCTGAGAAACACCCAGCTTCTGCAGGGGTAAGCCTTTAACCTTGCATGTGAGTTTTGAAGAGCCTGGGGAATCCAGTTCCATGGGACTCATTCAGATACAGTTTGTGTTGGCCTGCTGTGAGAGGAAAAATAAATTCCTGGGCTGGTGGTGGGCGGGGGCAGTGTGGTTAGGCAGGATTAGTCCTTGTCCTAATCTTATTCTTAGCAGTCACATTTCCTTAACTGATCAAAGCAAAGAGGGCCTGTAAGATCTTGTATCCCCCACTCCCTACTCTCCCTCTTGCCTCACATTCTAGAAATAGCTCCTGCCCTTTGTGAATCAGATCTTTTTACTCTTTAGATCCAATCAGCTTTGGTGTGCCCACACCAAATCCCCCTCCCCACACAAGAAGCCCCTTTTTCATTCCTACCAGGAATCAGCAGTCAAGGAAAAGGGAATTGGGTGAGAAATGTAGGTTCTTATTCTTTGGCCAAATGATGACATAAGGCCCAGGGAAGGCCTTATTCTCTGAAACTGTTTAACGGAAAGTCGCAAGACAGGTTTTAAAAATATGAGGAGGTTGAGAGAATTTAGGAAATTTTGCTTGAAGTTTTAATATTATTCATCGTTCTTCTAAACTAAGTCCCCCATGACATTGCAGGGTCAAGTGGATTTTCTCCATGAATTATGAAAAAATTTTCTAATAATAACCAGTAATCTCCAGAGAGACAAAGTGAATCATACCTGAGGGGATATCGCAAGAGTAAAATTTAAGAACTTCAAGTACTATTTCCTTACCAAGAAAAATGTGGGAGGAAAATGTAGAGACAAAGGATGAGTAACCAGAACATGGAGTGGGGAGGGGTATTTTCAAAGATTTCTCCTTGGAGCCAAGCTCTATTAAACATCACCTTTGTTTCCACTGCAATTCCAAGTTCAAAGAAACTTTAAGTTAAAAAAATTTCCCCCTCTCCTTCATAACCCTTGAACTACATTTAAGCCCACATACAACCTCTGTGTTAATGATGGCATCCAATCCAAGACAGCCAGTTTGGGAAAACCTTTGCACCTTATTGCTGATTTAGGCAACACTGTGGATTAATGACGCAGGTAGGGAGGAGTGTTTGAAGTGAGATTAAGCTGTAGCAGAGCTAATTATTGAATCAGCCTGAATCAATGAGGGATGGGCCAACTGTGAGGGAGAAGTAAAGTCTTACCTTCCTTGCCCTCAGGACACTGCTTTTGAAAAGTAGCCTTAATGGCTCCCTGCCTTAGGTAGGTGACTGCATTTGGGAATCCATGGGTGAGCCTTCCACATTAGAGCAAATACAGCTTCAGACACAGGGCAGTGTCTGTTAATTAAAGCATACTGCCACTGTTCTGAAGATCCTTTGGTTGCCTGAAGGCCAAGCTGAAGAGGAAGAGTGTGTGTGTGTGTGTGTGTGTGTGTGTGTGTGTGTGTGTGTAGGGGGTCTCTTGGCTGATGTGATAAAAGCAAGGTCTTCCTTTTCTATATGGGAATGCTTCTCAGCCTGCATTCCACTCTGCATCTTGATGCTAAGTGCAACTCCACTGCAATAAGAGGCATCAGCTGTGAGAAATAAGAGATTTTTTTTTTTAACAGTGCACAAAGAATAGAGAACATATTTTGTAAGGCAATCTTTCTGATTATTTTGCACCATAATTGGAGCCCATTGCTATTTTGTAAGTGTCATCAGTGAGCTCCACAGTGTCCTGGAGCACTTTTGCCTTGGCCATTTGGAATATGACATGACGTCATAGTCCCTGTCAGGGACTCCTTGGGATTACCTGGTAGAGATTACCCAGCTGCTTCTGTGCTACACGCATTCTTTTTGTTCTGCTGGTCTCTGCCTCTGTGTGGTAAACAGCATGGTTAGGAGAATCCTTTCTTTTCATCCCAACAGTCTTTCTGAATAAGAGATTTTCATATACATTTTTAGTGTAGTTGGATAAGAGGCACCTCTGAGAAGCCCATCTGACCCTCTTATACAATCTGGTCCCATACTTACCTTCTAAGACAATGGTTCTCAAAGTTTGCTGCACATTTTAGTTATAGGTTGTTGTGGGGGGGTTTTGTTGTTGTTTTGTTTTGTTTTTTGTTTTTAACCCACAACTGCACCCACAACTGCCCAGACTGCACCCCAGACCAGTTTAATCAAATTCTCTTGAGACGCAGGCACCAATATTTTTTTAAATGCCATTTGTGATTATAGCTTGTACTGAAGTTGGAAAGACAGCACTCAAGAATGACTTTGGTGTTGGGACCTGATGGCAAAGCTCTGCGCCCCCACAAGAGTGAAAGGAGCAGGTACAGAGGAGTGCATTTGCCTGAAACACAGCAAGTGGAGCAAGAGACCTCACAGTTCTGAATGTTGATGCCCAACAAGCCATGTGAGGTGCAGTGTGCTTCCTCAGGGTCTCTATCTTTGCTTCAGAAATAGCGCAAACACGTCTCAGAACATGGATCTGAGATGACAGGCTGACATGTCAATCTTGACTAAATAACAAAGAAAACATTTTAAGCATAGGTCAATCCAAATAAATGTGAGTATTCTGTGCATCTGCTTACCACCTGTTCTTGAGCATGAATTTATGTTGTGAGCCATGGACCAGCTTTTTCAACTCAACTTGCCCTTATGATTAGAGAAGCCATTGATAAGCACTAACCACCACCACACGCCTCCACACACACACAAAGAAACAGAGAGAAATAAATGGGTCTTTAACATGACAGCTAAAAAGATTTTCACATGCTGCTCCGGGCCGAATTCCGTATCCATTTCTCCTCAGCCATAACAGGTGTATTGGAGGCCATTCCCCCTCACTGATGCTGGGAAGCAGTGAGCCATCAGAACTACAACACATGGTGCATGTGTGCATTTGGGGCTTGGGTTTGCTGGCCGGGGGCTGGACAATGCAATCTCCCTCATACCTATTTTCCAATATTAAAGAAAACCTGGAGCTGAGTTGCTTTCTTGGTAGGGAGTTGGGGGGCACAGGAAGTGGCAGCAGCAGATGCCTAGTTTTGCTCTCTGGGGGCTCTTGAAGAGACAGACGTCAGCTTGTGGACACAGCTAGTCGCAGATGACTGTGATAGTGCCACAAGTATTGATTTTGGAGTTACAAATAAATTTTAATGAGTAGGAAAATTCGTAAATACATAATTCACAAATAATAAGGATGAACTGTATTTCATAGGATATATTCCTAGAATTGGACCCATAGGATAATAGAACGTACATGCTTTAAGTACTGATAGATAGTGTCAAATTTCCACCTTCATGAAAAGATATATAAATTTGCTTTTCCATCAATGTATGTGAGTGTGCTCACTTTCTGACCTTCTAGGCCAAACTTTCTGTTGCTGTTGTTGTTGACATGGACTAGGGAGTCTCAGATTTTTATTTTGATGACAAAAATCACACTAGGAAGAAAAAAATTTATAACTAACAAACTGGGAGTGAGGTGTGGGCTGGGAAACAAGGATGTGGGTACCCAGAGTCCCTGAGATGCTTCCTAGAATCTTGTGTTTCCTTTCAGCATCCTCCAGGTACCCTGAGTAGCTCCTGGAACCCCTACAAAGTTCAGTTTAAGAAGCACCACTGTAGGCCAAGGGTTTCACTGTACAAGAAGGTTAAAATGTGCCAGGATGGTTCAGATAGTGACCTCAACCTCAGTGGGTTCCTCATCTTCCTTCAGCAGGCTATAGGAGGGATGACTTTGGCACAGCTGCTAGAGTGGATGAGCCAATAGTTTGGCCATACAGGTATACAGCTTGAGGACTGGCCCAGCCAGCACCACCTCATACTTGTAACTGGTACCCTTGGAATCCAGGCTGAATAGGAAGGCAAACGTGTCCTTCCAACTCATCTCCTCCTCCTTATGACACCATTGTGGTTATAAACAATGTTAAAGAAGAAACACAGGCATTGGAGCATTTTCTCATGGGTACTGTCAAGGAGAACAGACTGGCAGGGCAGACAGCTGGAGGTGAGGGTGGTGCAGACCATATATGGGGGCAGAATGTTCCACGTGTTTTCCCCCATTGGCAGCTCAGTCATCTGCTGCGTGAGGTCAAAGAGACCTTCTAGATTGACATTTTCTGGTCTAAGGAAGCTGCATGCTCCCGGGACCGTGAGGTGAGGCTGGACAGCCAGGCCTGTAGTCATTCACCACCACCAGCATGAATTCATTGCTCTTGTCAATCTTGTGTTTTGTCCATAGGAACATTTCCATCCTCTCTGGGAAGATGGTGAGGGCATTGGTTTGGCAGCTATGGGGCAAGTCCAGCTTTGGCAGTAATATTTTCCCCAACAGGTTCAGGTAGATGGTCACCTTCTGAACAACAGGCCCTTAGCTTCCCCACCTGGACCTCAGGGGCTGGTAGGAACACCTACCAGGGCTTGGGACTGGCTCCTGGATGGTGGAAGGTCACATCGTCCGTAGTGGCTGCCTAACCCTTGGCCTTGCAGCAGCTGCCCATGCTGACATGGGCTCTAGCCAGGTCCTTGGGCCCCTCAGGGTTGCACTGTGTGCAAGGACATGGCTTGGCCGGCTCCTCCTCCTCCTCCCAGTTGGAAGTAATGCAGCACTGCCGCGACACCCCAGATCTTTAACTTCTATGTTCACAGTGTCTAGTGTGGTGCTTGGCATGTTGTCAGTGCTGAATCAGTGATGGTTGGTTGGTTGACTGACTGAATGAATGAACACTTTAAGCTCTTTACCTTTCTCCTACTTAGTTTTGGACTTTCTAGATTTCTCTGACTTTAATCTTTACAGAAGTGCTTGGATAGATTCTCTAGGTATTTTACCCTGACCTTTAATGAATACAAACTGCAGTGAGAAAGCCAAGATTCTGAAAAGCAATGATGACTCAGGGACCCAGCTTTTTCTCCACATAGGCCAAGAGCTACTAGCAGGAAGTGCAGTTATCTTGACAAAGCCGATAAGCAATTGATTTTTCAATTTGGTAAATTATGAAACATTTTTCAAACTAAAGACAACACTCATTAACACTGGAGAAGATTAAGCATGCGCTTGTCTTTCACTAACTGTAATGAATTACTTGGTTGCTGGAACATTACTCAGCCCTGGAAGAATAAAGGACAGATATGTGTTCGCCAGTCTGCTGAGCCTGATAATGAGGTCTCCACCTCATTTGCAGTGAAAATGTTCTGTGGGCATCCACAACTGACTGAGATAATGAATCTATGCCCAATTTTACTTCCAACTTTACTAATAGATTATTTTACAGACTAATGCAATTATAAATTAGCTATTCAACAGCACACAATGGAATTCATGAACAAATCTCATTAAATGCTTTCCTTGATTGCACTGCATGTATAACTTCTTTAAAACAGGGATTCAGTCCTTAATTCACACCATCAATTAATGTTTGTACACATTGTATTAATCAGTTCCCATTGCCAGGAGAAAGTTGTTTATTGATAGGGATGTATTAGCATTTGCTGGCATCTCTAATTACTAATCTGAAATTCCTGGGGAAAGGGGGAGAGGAGATTTTTTTTTTTAATTTGTGTTTTTAAATGTCAAAATACTCTCTTATATTCATGATATAGTAAAGGTAAAAAGCAGGTTCAAATGATATGAATTGTACAATGTCATTTTTGTTGACTATCTAGAGGAATCTGGAAGAAAATATCCTAAAATTTTGACCATGGTTATTTCCAGATAATAGGCTTCCTGGTGACTTATTTTCTTTTTGTTTTCCTGTACTCACAGAAATTTTTCTCCAGAGAACACACATAATTTGAACAATGAGATAGAGAGACATACATATATACATATACTAAACTAGACTGAAAAACATATAAAGCATTATATGGTTTCTGGGAGTCTTAATATTAAATAAATCCTTATGTAAATAAACTATAAAAAAATCTACCACATCCCAGAATGGAATGCTGACTATGAAAAATGAATTTAACTGTATTACAAATACAGGGGTGCCAAAAAAAGGTATACACAATTTAAGCCATGTTATGTATGTATTACTTTTTGAAGTGGAATTGAGTTACAGTAGCAATGTGTAGTATGACATTTGCTCAAAAGATGGCATTAATCAAATGAATGCTAACATCACCATGCAGCAGGCGGGACAGTCAAAGAAAATGGTTGGAGCACTGTTGTCATTCAAGGGAGCACAAGACCATTTTGAAGTGGTATTTGAAATTCAAGAATGCTGTTTGAGTTTCCTCCAATGTTCTTCTGACTTAACACCCCTTGACTATGGAGAACCTTAATGGATGTGGTGTATTGTAGAAAACCGGCTATACTGGAGGTACTTCGAGAAGAAATTGAAATGACATAGGCAGCAAGAGAAGTGGACTCTTAGGTCAACATTGCTCAAGCAGTAGTTCGTCATAATCACAAGTGTCTGCACGCTGATGGTAACCACTTTGAGCACCTCTTGTAATTGCAGAAGTCAAACGTGACTTATATTCACCTTTTGTTATCAGTATATATTATTACAATTTTAATACAGTTTTTTTCCTTGCTTAAAGTGTGTATACATTTTTTTGGCACCCTCTGTATATAATGTCATTGAAGCGGGAGGGGAAAAAGGAGTTGACCTACCTAACTTCTACAAATGGTACTTTGGGTACTAGAAAAATAACAAAAAGAACTCTACAAAAACACTTTAGTTAGCAAATTAGTTTCTTGCAGGGCTGTGGATTGAACAAATAAATAAATATCAGAGAAAGAAGTTACGAATATGCAAGATGGAAAGGGTGGAATGTCCTCTATGGTGTTGGACTTGAGTAGAAGATACCAGTATGAAATTATGTTCATTTTAATATGTATATTTTAATATATACATACATTTTAATATATACATTAAGACAGATTGTTTTATATATGTTTTATTTATTTATTTATTTTTAATTCATTTTTATTGTTAGACTTATTGGGGTGACATCTGTTAGCAAGGATTACATAGGTTTCAGGCATACAATTCTACAGTGCATTGTCAACTTGTTGTATAATAAGTTCACCACCTAATATATATGTTTTAATATATACATGCAGATAGTAGATACAGATATAAATATAGTTGTGTGTGCATACATGAGTTAGCATACATACATATATTTCCTTGTTCTGTCAGCTGGTAGGGTCTAGTCGTAATGATACCCCGCAGCAATGAACACAGCTAGTGTCCAAATCTTGGTTTCAAAAGGCCATTCTCCAATAAAAAGAACAATGGCTGCTTGGATAAAGAGCTGAACAAGGAAAAAGAGCTTGGGGCACCCTGTAGTTCTAGAAATTAAAAAAAAGATATTGAGCATGGACAAAGGGGTCAACCTGGTAAGGCTCCCAATGGCCAAATCTGGAACAATTTGAGCAAGAAAATAAATAATGATAATATTGGATTATAACCCAAGGAATATAAAATACTCCTGAGTAGTATTAATATACATAAATGATTGAATAAATAAATAAATGGGGGACAAGGAATAGGTGTTCTATGCAGAAGAATTCCAATTAGTAAATGTAAAGACTCCACTCCAGAAAATGGAACTTGATTCCTCTTGCCTTGAACATGGGCTGGACTTAGCAGTGATTTGCTTCCCATGAATAGAGTACAGAAAGGGGCAGTAGTAACACTGCAGTGAGAAAACTTACCCCCTACCTAAGGGATCAAGGTGTAGATCACCAGTGATGGGTCATGTTGATTTTATACCCTTCCTAATATAATGAGATGAGAAGGGCTCTTCACCTCCCGAATTTTCTGCCCTGAAATTCAGGTTCTCAGTCTCATTGTGGTGAGAAAACTTGTCAGACAAACCCATATTGAGGGGCATCCTACAAAACACCTGACATACCCTCTTCAAAATTATAAATGTTATGAAAATCAAGGAAAGGTTGAGAAACTCATCAGTTTGAAGAGACATGAGAGACAGGACAAGTAAATGACATAGGGTGTCTTGAATTGGATCCTGGAACAGAAAAAGATATTTTGTGTAAAAACTGGTAAAACCAGCATAAAGTCTAGCTCAGATGACAGTTGTATCAATGTTAAAACCTTTTTTGAACTAAGTGTATCGTGGCTATGTAAGATGTTAACATTGGAAGAAGTTAAGTGAAAGATATACTCAGACGTTATTTATTTTTGCAAATTTTCTGTAAATCTAAAATTATTCTGAAATTTAAAAAATTATATCTATCTTATTATTTTATAGAACTGGCATTCTAATTATTTTTGCTGTTCGAAGAAATGGTCTGTTAATCATCCTTATCCTGTGGTTCACTATTTAGCAACAGTAAGTGAAGAATCAGACTGCCTGGGTTTGACTTGCCCTTATTAAGTGTGACCTCCAACAAATCATTTAACTCCTCAGTGCTTCAGTTTCTTCATCTATAAAATGTGAATAATAATATATCATAGGGATGATATAAGGAGTAACTAAAACAATACACAAAAACATTGTTGTATTTGATAAATATTAAATAATAGCAGTAGAAATCTTCCTAAATGTCCCAGAAATAACCTGAAAAAAACTAGTTTTTCCCCCAAATTATTTTAGTTATGAGTCAGAAAATGGGCCAAAGAGACAGAGATGGATAAAAAGAGGTGAAATGAACTTGACTATGATTGTCATGTCCCAGTGAGAACCAGCAGGAGGGCTAATTTAAATAAAGCAAACATTCAAATTCACTCTTTTTCTGCTTCATAATTTAAGCTAATTTTCCTCTTGAATGTTTCCTAAGTTGCTCCATTTCTTTCATATTTTTGTTCTATAGTCTTTCTGGGTCAAAAGGGCCCAAATACCAGAAAGTCACCCATGAGATGCTTTGCTCAGCTGGATGCAAGAAATATTTAGGACTTATTATAAATAAACCGTTATGTTTATAAAATATTCCTAGTATTGCAAAACTGTGGAGTGTTTCTGAAAAGCTAACTACATTATCTTTGGATGCTTTACCTTTGGGCCCCATTAGTGATTATCCTTACTAAGCAGAGATTTCATTTTTTAAAAATCGCATTTACTAGCATCTGATTGAAATAAACAATTTTGGAAAAATCCTGACTTACATATCTCATTGACAATAAGAGGAGAGAGATTTGAGAGAATGCCCTTAATATAGGACAGTGCCTGTGTCAGAACCACAGGGAGGGCTTATGGAAGCACAGATGGCCAGGTTCACCCCAGAGTTTAAAATTCAGTAGGTCTGGGTGGGACCTGAGAATTGCATTTCCAATAAACTCCCAGGTAATAATGTTGTGGCAGGTCTGGCTATACTTTGGGTACCTCTGGCTTCAAAGAACTAATGTGGTTTAGGACTTATTTTGCCTAATGAGGGAAGTGTGGTAAAAGCAAGGGGGAAAGGGGTGAATTCAGCCTTCTGGTGAGCCTCAGGGTGGAATCACCTGCTGTGTTTTCTCCAGGGCTCTGAACTGTGACACAGCTCTTTACTTTACCATGAGGCTTCCTGTGCAAATGGTGTCTCACTGCTTATCTGCTGGAGTAGAATCAGATTCCTCAAATGTTTTGTGTACAGGAGTGCCAAGGGGTGTGTCTCTGTTTCAGCGGTTCTCAAATTTTATCGTGCATGAGAATCACTTGGTGAGCTTATTTTAAAAGCACATTTCTGGGTCCCACCCAAGAGACTTTGATTTATTAGATAATAATAGCAAGCATTTATGGTACAGTTACTATGTGCCAGGCACTATTACAAGGACTTTGCTTGTATGAACTCATTTAATCCTCACAACAGTATGAGGTAGCTACTACTGTTACTCTCATTTTACAGATGAGAAACGAAAGCTCTGAATGGTTATACAACTAGTTAGCTAGTCATTAATAACTAGTTATTAACTAGTTAGTGGTGGCAGTTCGCTTTGAAGCCTCTTACCCACCAGAACCTGATTGCCTTTTGTCTGGGATGAAGCTTCTTCATCTGAGTTCCTCAAAAGGAGACCCTAAAATAAAAAGGTAGTTGTAAGCAGTTTATTCAGGATGATGGTCCCAGAAGCACCAACAAGGGGGCAAGAAAGTGAAGCAAGGCAAGCATACATTAAGGAAGAGGTTTTGCTTTCAGCAACCAGGGCTGAGTCCTGCAGGAGACTGTAAGGAAGCGTGGAGAATATGCCTTACAATCGCCCTGCTGAAGTCAGGAAGAGCTGGGGTATCTACTCAGACTTCTTTCCCTTATTGGTTGGGAGTTGTCTTACTGAGCATGAATTCCTTGGCTCTTACAAACTCCTTTGAATCCAGAGAAGGCCCTCAGACACAACAGTAGAGAGAGTAAAACAGGGAATGATCCATCAGAGCTGCAGGTAAACTCTAAGGTGGGTTATAGAGATTGACATAGAGCCTCAATAGCAACCTGCAGTTTAATATGCCACTGTAGGTGGTCCAGGGAATGCACTTTGAGAAACATTTTTTTTTAATTTGAGGGCAACCTAGGCCTGCCTCAGTGTGGCGGCTCAAGCCTTGGCAACAGGGTTCTAAATGATAAGAAACTGGATGATTTTCCCTTTCTTTTTTTAATCCCTGGCACCCAAAACTGTACCTAAAGAGTAAAGCAGGCCAGACCAGCAATTCATTAAGATCTCACAGTTGAGTCCTGCCTTGTGTCCCAGAGTGATACAGTGATTGCACAGCCATCCAGGGATGGCTAAATCTTAACCCGTCGCAAGACAGTCCAAGTTTTCTGGATGGATAAGAAGAGGGGAAAAATTTCTGTGTCCATATTTCTTTTACTAAGTTTTGCACCACAAATCTGTCACTGACTTCTCTCACTCCACACTGATAAAATTAAATGGAACCCAGAACCCAAACCACGGAGAGGATCAAGGACAAAGCTCAAGAGGCATCTAAAAGTAATATAATTAACTCTTGTCTCCCATGGCGCTGAGTCCTGGTGAAATAGCACAACACAAAGAAGGTAGTGACAGAAATAGAAATGTCAGAGCCGAAAAGGAGACTGTTGTGTTGAGGTTTAATATGATTTCAAGTCCATCTTAGAGACAAATGAAGTTGTTTCTAAGAGTAAATTGCTTTGATATATGAGTGAGGTTAGCGGTGTCAAGGTGTCATCCTCTCATCTGGTGTCTTCATAAACACTCAGTAGCTCAGCTGCTAAAGGGTGCCCCCGGTGGCTTATCAAATAAAACAGGTGAAGAAGTAACTATGGCAAGGGGGCATTTAGACGATAAATACTGGGTTTGTGAGGCCTATTCAAGAGTGTTTGGTCTGGGCAAGATGACCCTCTGCTGATCTAATCCTCTCAGAAGACCTCTGGGGCACTGGTTCCTGCCATAGTGAAGGCAACTCCCTGACCTGCAGTGGTGGAAGTCCCGCAGAGGCCCCAAGAAAGCCCTCCAGCAGCAGCGGCTTTATTCCCTAGCAACGCGTGCTCTAGCAACAAGACCCCTTTGTTCTCTTCTGGGAGTGGTGGGGAGTCAGCTTGCAATTGGTTAAGCTGGCTTTCCCAAGAACCAACCTCACTGAAAAGGTATATCTGAACTAAATTTGGACTTGATTTCTTTCATCTCCTGTTGCCTGAAACAGTAGTGTAATTAATCTATCATTGCTTTGGAGTATATTATTTCTTTATTGGCTTATTAAGAGGCATTATACAGTTGGATTGTGAAATTCCCACAGCAAACCTGTGTTAAATAAATTACTGGCAAAGACAAACTCAGTCTCTGAGCATAGTTTTCCACCCCAAAACAAAGTGGGGACCTAGGAAAGCTTTCAATTCACAGAATGCAAACTCAGATGCCACCGTGGGCCAGCAGGCATTTAAAAACTTATATTTTGTATTCATACTGTGGAAAAATAAATGCATATGAAATTTTGTAAAACAATAAGAAGTGCACAAATAAATGTATTTATCTGTATAAAATAAGATAATGTTCCATGTGAGGGGGAACTTAGCTTGCATTAAAAACTGATTGGGAGGGAAAATCCATCAGCAGGATACATTAATGATCTAAATTTGTTCATCTTTCTTTTGTTGAAAATTACAGTCTCAAAGAATACCTGTCATGTGTTCTCACCAAGAATACATCACACATATTAAATACCTCTCTCAACCTTATTTTTAATATACATGTTTGTAAATACAAAGTCTTGCTTTATTACTCTCAAAGAACTTCAAGGAAAAGCTCCAATAGGTTGTACCACTAGGATGTCAGCTTGAGGAGCTGAGGATATTTTCGCTTTTGTCCACCTCCATATCCCCGGAAACCTACAGTCATGCCTGTCACAGACTGAGCATGTTGCCTTGTCCCTCATTTGCTATTTGGTCATGAATATTGCCCATGTGGAAGATTTAAATTCTGAATTAATTGAAAACCAACTTCTGTTAGACAGAGATCCTATATGTTTAAGTACTGAGTAATGAGAGCATTAGAAGAGGGAATGATGAAGCACAGGGGCCATCTGGAAAGGTTTTAGTAAGTAGCAGAGGTTGATAGCAGACTTTGAAGGGATGGGGGTTAGGGGTTGGGATGAGTGGGAATCCAAGGAGGTGGGCATTCTGAGCATGTGCACAGTGATTCAGAGAGGAAAGGGGAGAAAGTCAGGGAGCAAAACAGGATGTTCTCAGTTGGACAGGCAGCACAGACAAAGAGAATGGAAAAATAGAACTGGAGATTGAGTGAGAGGAGTAATTGCAGGGTCTCGAAAGCCATCTTTCCAGGAGATCCTGGTGTCTCTTTAAGTTTTACTAATCCATAGGAAATGCAAAGCATTGGGTAGATAATACATTATTAAGATTATAGATACCATATAGAGAGATATTGCACTAGACCCAGGAAGCATGGCTTAAAACAGCCAGAAAGACAACAGGACCTAGGGCTGCCCTTACAGACCAAGAGGCACTGCCCTCGGTGTGAAGGGGGTCCACCTTGAAAGAAGTGACATGTGAATGCTGGATGGCTCTTCTAATCTCACTGCAAAGAGGGCCTGGGGAGGTCTGTTCCCAGGAAGACAGGATCCTGAGTGACTGTGTCCATTGCCATTCTTTTTTTCTGTACATTACCTCATAGAAGTTAGATTAAGCATTACCTTTATTTTTAGACTATATCATAAAAATGTTCTGTGAAACTTCATATCAGTGTAATTAGGCAAAGGAAAGCAGGATCTTATAGAAGGCTGAAGAAACTTTTGATCCCATTAGAGCTACTAGGAAATTAACTGAGCAAAGTCAGCTAATATCTAACCAGGGCTTAATTTATGATCTGAGTGTACAAACCTCTTTAAAGACTGTATGTCTGACTAATGAATTTATTAGGGAAGTTAATGCTTAATATCTGCCATTTCAAGCTGTGCTGGTATGTGTTAATTTGATTGCTATACCTCAGAACATGCTGCAACCTCTCAATGTTCATCTGAATGGCAGGCACATTTTCCAAGCCCAGTGCTCCCAGTTTGAAGTGGTGGGTTGAGAGAAGTCAGCCCTAACTTCTCTATTGACTTCTGTACCTCTAAAGCTCATCTCCAGGGCTATGATAACCCAAGAGGCTGACATATTCCCAATACCCCACTAGCATTGCTCAGGGCTTGCCTTGAGGAGGTAATTATCCCCACCCAATGGCCTCTAAGTGGCCACCTCCCCTGTGGTAGGTAAACATATTTCTTTCCCATTGCCACTCACATTCAGCCTCTCCCTACCTCCACCTCAAACAAATGACCAAATGAACCATGTTGTATATCCAAATAGAAATAAATCCCATTAAGGCAGAAATTAGTAAGGCAGGGCTAATTACCTGATTTATCCATGCCAAGCCCCAGATTCTTATCTGCAACTGCCTGGCAGGGTTCTCCTTTTCCAGGTATCTTTTTTCCTTTAATTCAGAGTCACATGAAAACAGCCAGGAGTTTTGTAAAGACAGACTGAATCTATGTGATGGTGTGATAACCATATGCATTTAATCTTTGCCTTTTCCCTAGACCCCCATAACTCATATGGTCCAGTTGATCAGCTCAAATGGAATCAAACCTACCCTATTGTCATGAAGCACAGCATGTTCTCAAGAACAACTCATTACTCCTTGAATTCACTAAGAACGTCAGGGGCTTACTCAAACCAAATGGAAAGAGAGAGTTGAGAAGTGCCACATTGGTCTAGTACCACTGTTGCCCTGACTGGGCATGGCTGTTGAATCTGATCTCACATAGGTTGGGGATCAGTGAAGCCTGGGCCAGCAGTGCCCCAACTTGGGACTGATCCAAGGTTATAACTCTTAATTAACCCTCCTGTGTTTTACAAGGTTTGTCACTCACTGCCCCAGGGCATTTAGCCTCAGCTGTTCGCTGTGCCAACAGAACCTACCCCCACACCCACTCCCATTCCTCTCTGTGTTGACCATGGGTTACTGGCCCCAACATTCCCTCCCATCACAGGGAGCTCCTCTTTGAGGCTCTTTCCTGATAGCAGCTGTCAGTGGACTTAACTCAGTCTAAGAGTGAATCTCAAAGTGTTGAACCTCAAAAGAATAGGAGTTGGGGTTTCTCAACCCCTCCTGTCACAGCCAGCTTCTTTATCCCTACAAAATTTATCTAACTTGCCCTTAGAGAAGAGCTCTATAAGGGGCAAGGGTCCAGACACCTCTCACCCTCCTTTGCCCCTAGGGAGTCCTGAAGAAAGACTCTTCACTGAACATAAAAATGCTGGCTATTCCTACTGCCCTGCCATCCATGCTCTCCTAAAATAACAGAAAAACGTAACTTTTCTGGTCCTCTAGTCACCCCATTATGAACAATCAGTAGTAATTTCTGATTCCTCTGCTAAACAATTATTGCTGGAGGTTAGGATGTACACAAGGGGTTTTGGCCAAAGAAATCATCTCTGTTCAGCTATGGTCTGGATTTTTCTTCTCCAAGGTTCCACCATCTTGTTTCTGTAATATCCCAACTTTAAGATCTGCTTGTGCACTTACTTAAAGTTGAGATTTTATTCCTACCTTTGTCTCATGCTTTCTTCACAGGTGGGGACCTACATATGTGCTCTAAAAATGTGAGCCTCTATTGTATGAGTACGACATTGTCCCAGCTAGATTTGTCTTCTGTCTTTTTGCAAGATGCTGCGGCTCTTCTTTCTATCCTGGGCAGGGGTGTTATGAACTGAAAGTTTGTGTCCCCCCAAATTCATATGTCAAAACTCTACCCCCAATATAATTTGTATTAAAATGTGGGGCCCTTGGTAGGTAATTCAGATTAGACGAGGTCATGATGATGGAGCCCTCATGAATGGAATTAGCATCCTAACAGGAGAAAACTTACTGCTTCTCTCTGGTCTCCACCAGGTGAAGATATAAGAAGTTGGCAATCTGCAAACTGGAAGTGGGCTTTCACCAGAACCTGCCCAGATTGGCATTCTGATCTCAGACTTCCAGCCTCCAGAACTGTGAGAAGTAAATTTGTATTGTTTATAAACCACCCAATCTGTGGTACTTTGTTATAGCAGCCCTAACTGACTATGATAGTCTGCAGTCTCTTCTAGTGTATTGTGTTATGTGTCTGTGGAAGGGTGGGAGAGATCTTTGTTCTACTGTTTTTGACATGAAGAGTCATTTCCTGGTTGAGGTCTGAGGTAAGAGCAGGCTTTGTCCCAGAAAGGCAGAAACAGCAATACCACAACATTTTTATATAACATCACTGAACTGGAGTCAAAGGTGAAATATTAGAACAAAAGATGTTCCTAATACTCTTATCACTTCAGAAATTCCAAGGGTTATAGGAGTTCTATGCTAGGAAGTTGGGCAGCAAACAGTATGTGTACATTTTTATATTGTCTCACAGGTACTCAGCCTCAAAGTCAGAGGAGTGGTTGGCAATAGTGGGAACTGTGGCATCCTGGGATAGTCACCACCAGTTTCAGCTGATCTCTGTCATATGAGGAATATGAAATTTCCCTATTTTTAAATTTTGCCTCAAATTTTTAAAAACATTGTAAGTCCAAACTAAACATTTCTGCAGGCCTGTGTGCTACCTGTAGTGGACCTGTAGTGGATAATGATCATTTGGGACCTGTAGTGGATAATGATAATAGAATAGACTTTCCATTAACCAGAACTCAAGCAACTGCAAAGAAATTGAAGATAAAATATCCTGGCAGAGAACTACTGCACCATCTGAAACTGTAGCAGCTTTTGCAGAACAGCAACCCTTCTTCACTTCTCAGCATGTCATGCAGCTGTACATCATGCAAAACCTGACTTTTCATGAGAGGCATAGGGCCTAAAAGCAAGCTGATATTTGTTAATCTTTTAAGAAAGCTCCATTCAAGTTTGCCAGTACAGCATCAACTACTGATACAGATCCAAAACCATCCACATCCATTTCTCTGATCCTATTCTAGGTGCATCATCAGATCTTTGTGATCCTGATGTGACGTCTACCCAGTAAACTCCCTACCCCCGCTGTAACAGTTTTAAGTGTGTATGGATGTGTTTTTTCTTAATTTACTTGAAATTAAAAAAATTATTTTAGTGAAGTTGAAAAGTTTATTGATTGTCATTTAACTAAAATTCCACACAGCATTTGCAAAGCTCTTATAATAAAACTATGTTACATTAAGTTAAATTTGACTTTGTCTTAATTTGCATTTAATTACTGTATTTCAATATCAATATCAAGGCAATACAGAGTTTATAATATGGTATGATATGGTATAGTATGGGGTATAGTTTTAGTTAGAACTCTGTTTTTAATAGTAACTCTCAGACAACTGGAAACTACATTTATCCGGCACCTACCAATTCCCATAGGTGCCAGTTAACTGAGAGTCTACCATATCTGGGACACACAGAAGTACCCCAGTGTTGTAAAGTAAGCAGTAGACCACCAAATTCAGTTTGCTATTGTTACATGACAGACTAGCCAGAACATCTCAGCATTTGGAGTGCTGAAATTCATCTAAGTTACCTCTTAAGGAAAAAAGTCACACATGTTATGAATAACAATGTGTGCAGTTGTCATTATCTTCTAGCTTTAGCAGACAGAAAAGAACTGCATTCTATCCTTTTGTCCAGGAGAAAAAGCTTCAGAGAGCGTTGTTTTCCTTGGTCCCAATTAGAAATTCTAATTTGGAAGTAGCCAGGTGAGGAGGAGACTTTGAGAGAGATGGACTGTGCGTTCACAGGTGCTTTATCCCCCCTGCATTTATAAGAGAGAGGGCCAGAGGTACTACATTTCTTATATGGTAGAAGAAAATTATGGGATGGAGATGGAAAGAGGCATTCACTTATATGGATGTTTGGAAATATCCATGAGGGTGGTATCATGTAGTCAAAGACAGCTGGGTGGGTCATTGAAGCTGTCAGCCTTTGGATATATGCCTGGCATATGAACCCCGTGAGGGCGCTGTTTCCACTTACAGATACAATGCCTTTCTCTCCTTGTCTTGATTCTTTTATCCAACAAAGGAATCCAGAGACATTGAATTTAGTATTCTGGGACTCAAATAAGGGACCCATGGAAGCTGTTCTAATCCCTTTCATAGCCCCAGGGTACGACCATTCTTACTGGTCCCTTAAACTAAATAACACCTTGAGGGTGTCAATATTTAGAGCATATGTGCAACTCTCTTGCTTTATTTAATTATAATTGAATAGGCTACACACTGAGAAAGCTAGTCCATTGTTTGCATTGGCTCTGGGAATTAGCCATGTCCAAGGTTATATAAAAAAATGCATAAAAAGAAAATCTTGATTAAATAATGAAGAAGAAAATGTATATAAGTAGGTACAACCTGAGTTTGATTTATCGGGCAAAAAAAGAATTTGATTATTTTCACATGCCTAAAAACAATGCCAATGAGTATATCAAACATGGCAAACAAAACTGTTATCTGGCAGTGAGTCTATTGCTTTAATTAATAGATATGATTTTTAATTAGACTATTACTTTTCTGTAGGTAAATGAGTGTTAGAAAATGACTAGTTTTCTTTAATCTCCCATACTCGCTTTCTCAGTCTTATTTGAGTCATCGCTATCTCCAAAAATATCAAGATACCAAGGCCTGCTAATTGTCATGGCAAATTTCCCCTTTCCACTTCAGTTGTTCAGCTAATATCCCAGCCCAGTGCTTCTGAAATTTCAATGATATTGTCAAATCTCCTGGGGAGTTTGTTAAATATATATATATATATTCTGGTTCAGATCTTGTTGATCCAGGAATCATGCCCTGAGTAGCAAGTTTCTAGTCTAGCCTTTCCACACATCTCCCCATTCTACCCTCAGTTCTAACCTCATTATCAGCTCCGTGGGTTAAGTCTCTTTATTTCAGCTCTTCCTAGATCCCTCTGTCAGAGAAATATTTCCTAAGTCCTGTCCTGGTCCTTTCAGTAAAGGATCAATCAACTGCCCTTAGAGAGAAAGAGATCAGGGCCCCCACCACTGCCAGGAGGAAAGCATTGACTAGCTAACTATTCTGGAAAAAGGCCTGCTGAACAGGTAAACCTGGCAGCCTTCTCTGAAACTCCCTTCTCTGTGCTGCCTTTTTCTAGCTGTGATCTCTGCTGCCCGGATCACACCCATCCCAGAGGATTCTCTGCTGCTGCTTTAAAACCCTCACCTGGGAATGGCCAAAGCCCTTTTCCTCAGTTATACTTAGAACAAAAAGGAAGTAGCAATAAAAATTCTACAGGACATCATGGTAATCAGATTCAAATATCTGTTCTTAAAGCAACACGCTCCTGCCTGAAAGCCTGGTATAATTTTTCAGAAGATGATCCTACTTTCTTTTCCATCTGCAACTTCCATTATGATGTACACCATCGTATTTCTTGAAAGCTGTCTCCTCAACAAGTAGAACCAGGTGTAAGTCTTTCAGACACACTCCATCCCACTAAATCTTGCTTTCGAGGTGAAGGATATTTCATGGCCATGGCCAAATGGCAGACACAACAAATGATCTCATCCTTTCTGAGCCAGCTTTGCCCACATGAAAGCATTTTGTGATCCTGGTGAGATTTCCCTCTCTGTATACAGAAAATGGCCATAACAATCTTATAATACATATAAAACACAAATTAGCAAACATTAATCAGAGCCGACTTATTCACTAGGCATAGTGGGCATGGTACCTAAGGCCCATGATACTTTTAGAGGCCCATGAAAATGTTTTAATTTTAAAATAAGATGAATCAAATAAATACAATATAAATATAATAAGTACAGCCTGGATTATATTCATCTTTATGTTAATATAGTCATATAACTTTTAATATTTTTTGTATGAAGGAAGGGATCTGCCAAGGCAAAAGTGCCTAGGGCCCATGAAAGTCATAATGTACCCCTGACTGTAACCTCAGAATGGGCCTCAGAATTTATCCAAAGCCCTCTGGCTGACTATCAAAGTTTTCCCCAACATGGCCTCATGCCACATGTACAGCCTATTCCTAATTTTCTTCTGCCTGGGCCCTCTGTGTCAAGCTGGTCCTTTTCCCACTATTATTTGGAGGAGAGTCCCAGGTCAAGCTTTCTTCTGTGAAATGTGTCGTATTCACCTCTTTTCCACATCTGGAAAGCTCTCCATTCTACTGATACAGAACCTACCCATTTTCATTCCACCTTTCTTCATGAGGCCTCCCTTGACTGTAACCACCCACACTGATGTGTATTCTAACTGACAGCACCTTCATTACTATATATGCCAGAGCACAGACCATCCCAGATGGGAAGCAATCACTCATTTTCCCAGTGAGAAATGGCCCCCATGACAAGAAAAAGAGTTTTGGCCAATTTACATTTATAAACTTCTGGTGATGTAGATGAATCAAATGTCTACTTAACATATTTAATTACACAAAACATGTTTGACTACACAAAGTTCTAAAAATTCCTTTTTATATAAAATCATATTTTGATTTAGAAATACTGCCTTTTGGTCTTGTCTCACGTTTCATAAGACAGTTTTATTAGACTCATTGCAACTTAAGTCCTTAGTCATCACTAGGGCTACATTTTGAGTCATCCAACGCAGTGTCTAGAATGATTTCATCTTCACTTCCAGCTAAATTCTTTACTTCCAAATAAGTCCTTCTTAAAATCTTTTATGGCACTATTGCTGGAGAATTTATCAAGCTTCAAGTAGCTATTCATACAATAGCAGGACTGGTTGCTTACATTTGTGATCTCCTCAATGAAATTACTGAATTGCTTTTAAGAAATTATCTTGTTTTAAACTAGTTTCTTTATAAGAATGGACAACATTTGCAACTGAGAGGCCATAGCCTTCAGAATTACCACTATAGCTTTGTTAAATCTCTGCATTCCTTTTAAAACAGTTTTTTCACCTGATATCAATTCATCTCAATCTAGTACTAATTGAAGTGGTTTCAGGTTAATAAGTTGTTTCCATTAATGGTTTGTTGTTCAAAATGAAATAATTGAGACAGAGCCCCATAATGAGAAAGACCTGTAAGGACTAGAATTTGAGGTCACTCACCCCTTTTCTGGAACATAATTTAGGGGATAAAACTTTGGTTTGTATTTGAGCCTAGATAGGTATATGTCCCAACATTTAACAGCTTGGCATGATTTGACAGGTGTTTCAGATGTATCAATCTTTTTGTCTTCCACCCCCAAATAGTTATTTTTATTTTCCATTTTTTATGATGGAAATAATTAAACACATACGAAAAATAGAGACCTTAGCTTAATGAACCAAATGTACTTATCATCCAGCAGCAACAATAATCAATATATAGCCAATCTTGTTTCTCCACACTGTCACCCACCCTGATTATTATTATTATTATTATTATTTTTGGGGTGGTTCCCTGGCTGGAAATCGAACCCAGGCTGAGGCGTTGAGAGTGTCAAAGCCTAGCCACTACACCACCAGGGAACCCCTGTTTTGAAGCAAATTCCAGACATCACATCATTTCATTTGTTAATATCGCAAGAAAAAAATCCAAACACCATGACACCATTTTCAAACAAAAATTGTAACAATTCCTTAATGTAATTAAATATTCAGTGATCATTTTTTTGCTTTACATATTGTTTGTACATTCTGTTTCTTTCAATTTGGATCAAAATAACATCCATACAATTATGATGGTTTGATGTCTCATCTCTTAACTTACAGATTCCTCTAATATGTCTCCTTTTTCTTTCCTCCTTAGAATTTTTTGAAGTAACTTGAGTTGTTTGATTTGAAGTTTCCCATAGTCTGGATTCTGATGACTGCATCCCACGGTGTCATTGAACACATTTCTCTGTGCCTTGTATTTCCGGTAAATGTGTTGTCAGACCAGAGGCTTGATTAGATTTAGCCTTATTTTAATTTTTTTTTTTGGCAAAACTACACCATAGGTGGTACTGTGTTACTGTGTGTTTCTCCTGGGAGGTATGTAATGTTTGCTGTCTCTCCTTTTGTGATGCTATCAATTCTTAATGATTATTGCCGCAATCGAGTAATTCAAATTGTCTTATTATAACTCCATCACTCATTATTTATTAGCTGTGATTTTTCTATAAAGAAAAACTTCTCATGTCAACTATTGGGTTATTATTTTCATAGTAAAGGCAAGATGAAGCTTTGAGTCTTTATTTGCCAGTTTAAAAAATAATGAAGTAGTTCTCTAGAATTCTTAAAGGAACTCAGTAAGTTAATTTGATGTTTTTTAAGTATCATAATGAACTTGTAGATTTAAACATCTCTAAATTTTAATTCATTATTGATGTTTATTTTGTTTCATCTTTGAACAGTGAGAGCTTCAGTATGGTGTTTGCCCTTTTTTGCTTGTTTGATTAATAATAAGTTAGATTGGTTTATAACATCATATAAGTGTCAGGTATACAGCATTATAATTCGACATCTGTATACAACACAGTGTGCTTACAACCAAAGGCCTAGTTTCTGTTCGTCACCATATAATTGACCTCTTTACCCATTTCTCCCTTCCCCCACCACCATTTTTTCTGGTAACCACCAATCTGTTGTCTATGGGTTTCTTTTTGTTTTGTTTATTCATTTGTTTTGTTTTGTTTTTTATTCTACATATGAGTGAAATCATATGGTATTTGTCTTTCTCCTTCTGACTTACTTCACTTAGCAAAATAGTCTCAAGGTCCATTTATGTTGTTACAAATGATAAGATTTCATCTTTTTTATGACTGGGTAGGATTCCTGTGTGTGTGTGTGAGAGAGAGGAGAGAGAGAGAGAGAGAGAGAGAGAGAGAGAGAGAGAGAGAGAGAGAGAGTTCTTTCTCCATTCGTTCATTGATGGACATTTAGATTGTTTCCATATCTTGGCTATTGTAAATAAAGCTTCTATAAACATATGGGTGCATATATCTTTTCAAATTAGTGTTTTCATATTTTTCAGATAAATTTCCACAAGTGAAATAACTAAACAACATGGTCGTTCCATTCTTAGTTTATAAAGGAATCTCCATACTGTTTCCCATATTGACTACACCAATTTATAATGTTCAAAATTTCCTCTTTTTATGTTTTGTGTCTCTGCTTTGGATTTTTGTTTTGCAGTTACCATGAGGTTTGTATAAAATGTCTTATAGAAAAAAAGTAGTTTCTTTTCTGCTGATAGCATCCTATGTTCATTTGCCTGTATAGATTTCATCCTTTTCTATTTCCCCTTTTATATATTTGTTGTCACAAATTATCTCTCTTTGTGTTGTGAATTCATTACCAAACTGAAGTAGATATAGTTATTTTTAATATTTTTCCATTTAATCTTCATGCTATAATTAAGTGTTTAACATCCTATTCTGAAGTAGAGTTCAACCTTCTGATTCTCTCTACCTATTTATCACCTTACCCCAAATTTTGTGTAGTTTTGCCTTTTTATTTAGGCAAAAGAGGTCCTTTCAACATTTCTTATGAGGCAGGTCTGGTGATGGTGAACTCCCTCAGCTTTTGTTATCTCCTTCATATCTGGAGGATAACTTTGTCGGATAAAATATTATTGGTTGGCAATTTTTATCTTTCAGTGTTTTGAATATGTCAATCCACTCTCTCCTGACTAATAAAGTTTCTGCTGAGAAATCTGCTGATAGATTAATAGGTATTCCTTAGTAGGTCACTGTCCTTTTCCCCTGGCTGCCTTTAAAATTCTTTATCATCTACTTTTAATAATTTTAATAAAATTTGTCTTGGAGAAAATCTTTCTGTATTGAGATAATTAGGTGTTCTATTAGCTTCATTGACTTATATAACCAGTTTCTTCTTCAGATTTGGAAAGTTGTCAGCTATTATTTCTCCAGATAAGCTCTCTGCTCCCTTCTCTGTCTCCTTTCCATCTGGAATACTCATTATCCTTATATTATTTTTTTTCTAATGGATTTGGACAGTTCTTGTAGAATTTCATTTTAAAAAATCTTAGTTTTTTTCTCCTCTTTCACCTGAATTATTTCTAGATTTCTATTGTCGAGATCACTAATTTTCTCTTCCATATGATCTGCTTCCAGTATATTCTTAATCTGATTTATTGAGTTCTTCAGCTCCAGAATTTTTGTCTGTTTTTAAAAGCTATTTCTGAGTGCATTAAGCTGCCTTTCTGAGTTATTTTGTAGTTCGTTGAGCTTTTTCATGACAGCTATTTTGAATCTCTATCATTTAGATCACCATCCTCCACCATTTTAAAATTGTTTTGTTATTTTCTTTTTGAGAATTGTCATTTTCTATTTATGATACTGTGTTACCCCCCATGAATTTTTATGGAGTTTCATGAGTTTTTCCTTTGCTGGCACACTTGAAGCAGTGAACACTTTTTATTCAGATAAAGTTTTGTTCACTTTGATTTTACAGTCCAAGTCGGTAATTAGAAATTTTCTTTAGCTTTACAGTAGGTGGCGCTATAGCACAGATTTTGGTTTTTCTTAACCATATTGCCTCTGGCTGTATTTGATAGCCAGCGTTTTCCACTCAGCTGACAGTGCCAGGGTTGTCACCAGGGTACCTTCATTGTTGCCTCTTGTGTCCCAGAGCTCTGTTGGTGCCTTGCTGCTGGTGGTGTTTCTGCAGTCACGGTTGTTGCCTCTGGGGTCACTGGGGTTTCTAGCACTTCCACTGCATCCAGGGTTGTGAGCCCAGCTTGCAGGTGTGTGTGTGGGGGGGGGAGCGGCAGGAGAGGATGGAAAGCTGGGGTTATCGGTGCCTCCACTGCATTTGAAGTGTTCAAGCTCACAGGAGCCACTGTTGTGGGTAGGGGAGCCTAGGTCATGTGTGCCATTGAGGCAGAGGACACTGGGTTGCATGTGCTGCCTCTAGTGGCTGCTGGGTTCTCTGGGAATGCAGGTATCTCTGCAGCCACTGGGGGAGCGGGTGGAATTGTGGGTGCCTATGCCACTGCTGCCTTATAAATTTTTTTGCTGGGGCTATGTTCAGATGAGGTTGGGGTCACTGGCCACCTCCACTGCTGCTGCTGGATTTGCGGAAGCTGTAGACTCAACCGTTTAAGCCAGGCTGCCTGGATTGCACTCTTACCCAAGTTCTGACGGCTCTCCATGCTCCAGTCCAGCCATCTTCACACGTGCAAATATGTGGTTCTCTCATCCTGGCTTTGTTGAGTTATAGATGTTCCACTCCTTGTAGATGGAAACAGAGAAACAAAAGTAGATTCTCATTCCGCCATGATGCTGATGTCATCCAGTAAACTATCAGGGATAGAAGTACCACACTGCAGAAAGCAGGAGGGTTCCTCCCAAATGTGGAGTGTGTGTGGGCATGCACCAGGAGGAGCAGTCAAGACCTGGGATCTATCTTTTGACACCGCCCAATTGTCTTTGGGGTTACCTAGCTTTATGATATGACGAAGTGTGGTGGACTCGTTTTATATGTGGAAATGTACAATGTTTCTGATTGGAATCAGCCATTTCTCCCAGATATCACAGTTTGCGTGCTAGGGCTACTCATTAGGAGTGGGTTGGTCACTGTTCCTAGGCCTTTTCAGTGAAGAGATCTAAGAAATAAAAATTTCTTTTAAATCAACTTTATTGAGGGGTAATTTATATACAATAAAATTCACAAATTTTAAGAATGTAGATAAAGACCTTTGACAAAGTTTACAGTTATGCAAGCAGCACTCCGATCAAGATATAAACTTTCCTTGTGCTACTTGATAAATTCCCTCTCTCTTTCCCTTAATCACTAATCTGACCTATATCAGTAAATTGGTTTTCACTCATAGAAATTCATATAAATTCAGTCATACAGTATGTACTGTTTTGTGTCGGACATCTTTTGTTCAACATATTTTCAAAAGCTATCAATATGCTGTGTATATCAATTATTTATTCATTTCTATTGCTGAATAGTGCCCCAATGTCTAAATATGCTATATAATTGGCTTATCTCTTTACCCATCAATGAATATGTTTGATTTTTTCCAATTTGGGGCTATAATGAATAAAGCTATGAATATTTGCATAAAAACATATTATTGAGCATATATTTTCACTTATCTTTGATAAATATCTAGAAATAAAACTGCTGGATCATATAATAAGTGTATTAAGTTTAGCTTTATAAGAAACTGTCAAAATGTTTTCCAAAGTAGTTGTGTTATTTAACACTCCCAATAAAAATTTTATTAAATGTTACAGTTCTTCACATCCTTGACAACATTTAGTATTAGCCGAATTTTAATTTAGCCATTATATTCAGCATGAAATAAAATTTCATGGTAGTTCTCACATTTCTTTTATGAACACTGTAACATGTACTGTTTAGCCACATATATGTTTGTATCTGTGTGTGTAAAGTTTGTGTTTAAGATTTTTTACCATTTTTTAAAAAGTGATGAACTTATTTGTTAATTTATCCAATAATGTTCCAGCATGGTGGTAGGGATTACAGGGAGTAGAAAAAAAGTAAATTTGTGTAAATCATCATTTCCCTATTTAAAACTGACCAATTTCTTACCATATTAGAATAAAAACCAGAAAACTAACACCTAAAAAAAGAAACCTTAAGTTATAATTATTTTCGCTTGACTATTTTAAAATTGGATTGCTTGCTTCGTAATTGAATTGTTAAAGTTCTTTATATTGTTCTGGACACAAATCTTTTGCAGATATGTGCATTGTGAAGATTTTCTCCCAGTCTATAGCTTATTTTCTCATTGATACTCTCAAAGAAGAGAAAGTTTTTATTTCAATAAATTTAATTTTATTTTTTCTTTTGTGCATAATGCTTTTCATATCTATTTAAAAATGTTTTCCCTATACCAAGTTCACAAAAATTTTTATCCTATGTTTTCTTTCAGAAATTGTATGATTTTACTGCTATACTCCAGTGTATAATCCATTTTGAATAAATTTGAGTGTATGGTGTGATATAGAGATGGAAGATCTTTTTTTTTCTTATCAGTTCTCTAGCATCTGTTAAAAGACTATCTTTTCCTCCATTGGACCACAATAATTACTTCATCAAACTCAATAGAACATAGATTTGTGGATCTACGTCCATATTCCCTATTTTGTTTCATTGACCCATTTGCTCTCTTGATAACAGATTTTACAGTGAGTCTTGAAATTATTTGGTATAAATTCTCTGTATTAGGGTTCAATCAGAGAAACAGAACCACTTGAAGGTGCTATAAAATCAATAAGTTATTTGTTGCATGGATTGAATTGTGTGTGATTATGGTAACTGTTTAAACAGTCTCTTTAGTGCTATTGTCTTACTGTCAGAATCTGGAGCTTGGAGTCCGTGGGGCAAGAAGTGAGGAAGGGAAGCTAAAGTAGTGGAGAGCCAGACAAGCTGGAACCCATGAGTATGAATTGACCCCTCTGTCAGTTCTCACTGCCTATGATTGTGATGAAGTGTGTGCCTTTCATCATGGAGTGACACACACACCTGGCCCGGACTCAAAAAGGTTACAGGAGGATCCAAGGGAAGGCACAGGTCTGGTTGCTGCCTGTTCCCACCACACAACTCAGCAGATAAATGACAAAGCGCATGAGCTATGAAAATGCTTTCCCTGGTATGCCTGCTGCTTCACTTCTGCCCTCCAAATCTTACATTCAAAACCATGTCTCTTGTGGCCTTGAAAACAAAGAAGGAAGGAAATTCTGGGAAATGTAGTTTAACCGATTCAAGTTGACGTATTATAAAACCAACAAACCATCCAATGTTGTTATCTTCCAAAATTGTTTTGTCTACCTTAAGTCCTTTGCATCTTCATATAAATGTTAGAATAAACACATTATTACTTTAAGAAATAAAACCACTGATTGTCAATTGGAATTGCATGGACTCTATAGAGTAATTTAAGGACACTGGACTTTCTAGCAATATTGAGCCTTCCAACCCACAAATATGATATGACTCTCAACTTACTTAGATCTTCCTTAATTTTTCTCAGCAATACTTAATAGTTTTCAATGTAAAGATTATGCACATTTCTCAATAAATTTTCTAATTTATGATTTGATGTAAATATTGTAAATACTATATTTTGTAATTCATTTTTAATTGTTTGTTGGTAGCAAATAGGTATTAATTGACCTTGTATCCTAAAGGCTTGATAAATTCACTTATTAATTATAGTCTTTCTTTTTCATCACTTGCTGAGAACTTTCTATGTAGACAATCATGTTGCCTGTGAATAGAGAACTTTTTCCTTCTTTTCCAAGTTTCTTTAATTTTTTACTTCTTGCCTTTTGGCAGGGCCAGAACCTCTTGTTCTATGTTGACAAGAAATGAAAAGAATGTACAAGCTTGCTTTGTTTGCAATCTTAGAGGGAAAGATCTACTCTTTCATCATTAAGTATATTGTAAGCCCTGAGGCCTTTTAAATATGCTATTTATTGGATTTGGAAAGTTGTCTTTCTAATTTTCTGAGAGAGTTTATCATGAAAGAATATTTTTTTTCCAAATACTTTTAATGCATTTACCAAAATGCTTATGTGATCTTTTCCTTTAGTTTTAAATTTTGTAAATTACATTTTATAAAAGCGATCTTTAGATGGCAACCCGATCTTGCATTCTTGGAATAAATCCCACATGGTCATGATATTATCCTTCTTACATATTGCTGGACTTGACTTGCTAATTTTTTTAAAGGATTTTTGCATATATGAGGGCCACAAATGCCTCTATTTTTCATATGACATGGCTGGATACTTTGCAGAAAGCCCTCATATATTCATTAGGGGGTCAGCAATTTTTTTACAATGTCAGATTTTGATATGAGTTATATAGTATGAAAATGAAATGGATGCATTAACTTGTTCTCTATCTTCTACAAGAATTTGTATGTGTTAGTATTTTTTTTCCCTTAAATGTTTGATAGAATTCATCTATGAAATCATTTGGTCTTGGAGCATTCTTTGTGGGAAGATTTTAAACTTTTGCACTCAATTGACAACACATAAAATGCTGTTCACATTTTTTTATTTTCTACTTGTTCAGTTTTGGTAAGCTGAGATTTCCAAAAAAAACTTATTTATTTCAATTGTTACTACATTTCTCGGCATAAAGTTTTTGCTATTATTTTCTCATTATCTTTTTGATGTTTGTAGGATCTAGGAGTATAAAGACAATCCCTTCTTTCATTGCTGATATTGATAACTTTTGTTTTCTCTCTCTCACTAGAAAATTATCAATTTTATTAATTTTTTCTAATAACCACATTTAAGATTTTGAAATTTGTTTATTTGTGGGTTATGATCTTTGTTCAAAGCCATTACAATGAAAACTACTAAATTTTGGTGAGAAAAAACAAGAAAACTTCAATGCAGTAGATTATAAAGTACAATTTTATTTTTTTTCTTTCTATGTACTTCATTATTTTCCCAGCTTCTTAAAAATGCAAATTTAAATAACTGATTTTAAACTTTCTTCTTTGGTAACATAGGTACTTAAAGCTTTAACCATTTTCCTCTAAGCACTTGATTTAACTGCAACTTACAAATTTTGACATATTTTAAATTATCTTTCAGTTGAAAATGTTTTCTAGTATTTCCTTGTTATTTTTCCTTTGATTCAAAAATTATTTAGAAATTTCATATATCTGAATTGTTTTTTTCCCAACTAATATATGGACCCTCTTTTCTTCCCACAGTCCCCACTGTCCCAGTCCTGCTCAGTTTGGATTCCACGTCCAGCAGTTTTGCCTCACTGCTGGGCTTTGTCTTAGAAGGGAGCTCCTCTTGGTTAGTTTCCTGAGTTTTTAGGGCCCAGGGGGCTCCAGCCCTGTCTAACCCTATTGCTTTGCTATCTTCTAGAATACATACCTGCATTGGCTCTTGTGGGATCCCCTTCCATTTTTAGTGGCACTTTTAGTGGCTACTCTCAGAGTGACGCACTGTGCTTTCTGGTGGGTGTCTGTTGGTGACTCAGAGGCTGTCAGAAGGCCAGTTGCCTTACCTCTACGGTTCCTTGTTCTGTATGGGTCTGGAAGCTTTGAGTATTTTTGGCTTCATCCGCTTGTGTTTTGAGTTTGTGAGGATACCTTGACATGCAGTTTTATGGCATATGTTGTCTATGGGTGTTTGGTTTTGGTAGCCTAACTGCTCTATCTGTTAATCTGAGAGATTCAAAGAAATAATAAAGTATGTCACCTCCTTCACCTACATGGGGTTCTTTCTTTCCAACTAATTTCTGAGCAGGAATCAGGTCATGTGTTTCTTTCATAACCACCATGCCATTTGCCACAGTGCTATGCACAAGTGAGATCATCTGATCCTTGCTGACTGATAGAAATCTATGGATTAGTTTTCTATTGTTATATCACAAATACCATAAACTTGGTGGCTTAAAACCACACATTTTATAATCTCACAAGTTTGGGTATAGATTAGCTGGGTTCTCTTTTTCAGGATACTCACCACACCTGCCAAACCATGTGTCAGTCAGGGCTACAAACTCCTAAGAGGCTCGATTGTGGCAAGAACATCTTCCAAGTGCCCTCAGGCTATTGGCAGAATTTATTTGTGGGACTGATGTCCCATTTCCTTGCAGACTATTAGGCGGGTGCTGCTTTCAGCTACCAGAGGCTGCCCACAGGACCTTTCCACATGGCCCTCTCTGTGGGCTCTGTCACATCATGGCAGCTTACTTAAAAAGCCAGCAACAGAGAGACAGTCTCTGATACATGACAGCAAGATTAATACCCTGATTCATACCCTGGTCTGCTGACCCAGGAGTCCAAACTCCCAAGCTCTCCATCCTAAATGACTGTTGAAGAAGTCACATCCTATGGCTCTCTCTGCTCTTATGAGAAATTTACACTTTAGACACATGAAGGCTGACCTTTATCACCCTGTCCTTAATGATAAGGAAAGTAGCCCTTGGCCAGTCCATGAAGGAAAGCAATGCAAACAGCTTAGTAAAAATGACAGAATGAGGAATAAGCCTGGGGTGAGGCCTTCCCTCCAGAGATCCTTCTGGTGTTGATCCAAGGTCTTAGGAGGGCAAGGGAAGCCCAAAGTCCAGACTGGACTTTCAGGCCAAGGGTGCGTTTGTTAGATAATTGTCACAGGTCGTAACTCCACTTTCTATATCCATTAGTCAATTCTGTCTGGTTGTGGCTTTGAAGCTGGATTTATTTAGACCAAAGCAAATAACTGGATTCCAGAGATGAGCCACACTAATCTTATGTCACTGTCTTTCCTGATTATATGACTGGCTGGCCGGGTGATATTATTTTTTTTGTTCCTCAGCCAGCAGTGACGCCACATAATCACTACCTGTGAGCCATTCTTGATAGTGACGCATAGGACTGATAAAATCCACATGCCCAGCACACTGCCATGAGCTGTCTTTGTGATGTGTGCTACTCCCTCCTGTCACCCTCATCTCTTTCCTATTCAAGAATGCATCTGGGAATGCAAAGGGTAAGGGTGATGTTACCAGAGGTATCCAGTTGTACAAAACTCCCTAAGCCTCAGTTTTCACATGTGTAAAATGTAATTAAAGTATATATGCTTTGAGGTGATGTGGGCTCACGGCACTGAAGAAGTCATGATTGATCAGAGCCAATATTTATCTCAACTTCTCCACAACACTTAAAATACACAGATTAGATCAGATTCCTGACTTGTGAGTTATTATACTAACCATAAAATACCAATATTTTTATTATCATTGTCTATTATTAACAACAACAATGATAACTAATAACAGTTGCTATGGATTTAATGTTTGCTACATGCCAAGCACAGTGCAAAATAAGATAGGTCTCATATCTAATTCATTCCTAAGAAAACCTTATGAAATTAGACTTTGTGGTGGTATATTTTACTATTGCTCTGGCTTAGAAAAATAGGCCAATGGGTCCTGGAATGAAAGAACCAGACCTAGGTGGTCCATGTAGAAAGCAGAGTTCTCCAGCCTCCAGGAGTCAGCAGAGCATCACCTGCTGCTGATACCAGGAAACTGTATGAGCTCTTAGTGCCACGGAGCCTCCAGCTTCCATTCCAGTGAGAAGACTTGCCTGGCCTGAGGAGCTGCACTAGTCATCTCACTGTTTGGCATCCAGGTGAGACAACCCAGCCTCAGCAGCCAGCGAGAATGCTATTGCCTAATAATCATCCAGCAGAAGTGATGTCTATCTGACCTCAAATTTGCAGTACTCATGTGACATAGTCCACATGACCCACAACACTCAGAAGCTCTCTCCTTTGTGATGAGGTCGGGCTTGTAGACACTTGGCGCCAGTGCAGTGGTAAAACATAGCCACATTCACCCTTAGGGTTGTTTTGGGGAAGTAAATGAGCTATGAGATACAAGGAGGGATCCCCCCCAAAAAACAAAATCATGTTTCTTTGATGTGAGAGGGATTGTGCACTCAGAATTTGTTTCTCTGGGTCAAGTAGTCAGCAGAAGTTTTTATCTGGAAGTTTTGAGAAGGTTGCATTACAGTTTGTGGAAGAAATGTCTGGAGTTGTGGCAAACAGATGACTGGTTCTTCCATCAAGACAACGTACCTACTCACGCCATGCTGAGTGTTCAGCGGTTTTTGGCCAAAAACAGCATGACCCCCATACCCCATTCTCCCTATTCACCCAATTTTGCCCCAAGTGACTTCTTTTGGTGGTGGTGTTTCCCTGGATGAAAATGTCCTCAAAGGGAAACATTTTGCCAATGTGGAAGAGGTGAAACAAAAACGACAGCGGCACTAAAAAACATCAAATCCATGAGTTCAAAAACTGTTTGGAGCAGTGGAAAAAGCATCTTCATAGGTGTACTGCATCCAACAGAGAGTACATTGAAGATGACTGAAGTTTAAACATGTAAGAATAAATACACAATTTTTTATAAATAAATTCTGGTCTTTTTTGCCCCTCCCATATATGCTATTGTACACAGTCCCTGAGAAATCATAAACACTAAATAAATACCCCTTGCTATTGTTAGCGAATAATAATAACACAACAAATAAAAAGTATGCAGGCATTGGTACTATGTTATTAGTAACATTGCCAACACTATTCACAAATATTCATGATGAAGAGCACACCACCACGCTCTGTTTAAGAAACCTTGCTCCAGACAATGAAGGCAGTGTGACTTCAGACACCTGGAGGGGAATTTATGGCCTGGGTTGTGCCTAGGTCTTGGACAGCATTACTGGGTGCTGCTTCAGAGATGTTGCTGTCTCCAGCATCAACCAGGGAGACACTGATAAACTGGCCACAGCTGTGCAGATATGAGGTCCAGGGAAAGCAGCCAGACACAACACAATGCAGACAGCAAACATTGTATCTCATCAGCACCCAGCCAGGGTATTGACAGTTCCGTGACAGAGCTAAATGTTCTTGCTTTCAAGGTTGTTTCAATCAGAATAAAACTCTTCAAATCACTAGTACTTTATAGTTCTTTGTTTTGTTTTGTTTTCAGTGTGTCTAAGCTTCTTCATAATACATGGCCATTTCATTTCCCTCTCCAGAGTCTTGCTAAATCTTGCAGAGATTAATTCATTTGTTCATCTTCTAAATCTATAATGAGCCCATTTTCTCACCCTAGGTGTATAGTCTTTGAGTCTTAGAGCTGGAAAAGACCTGCCAGGCCATTCATCTAGCTACAAGGATGGGGTTGGCCTGTATCCACACTGTCCAATGTGGTAGCCACTAGACAGGCAGCTCATGAGCTCTTCAAATGTTGCTAGTGTGAATGAGAAACAGAATTATTTATTGTATAAAATTTTAATTAATTTAAATGTTTTTTAAAATAATTTTGATTTATAAATTACAGTTGGCATGCAATTTATATTAGTTTCAGGTATACAGCATAGTGATAAGACATTTATATAACTTACAAAATGATCACTCTGATAAATCTAGTATCCATCTGACACCATATATAGTTATTACGATATTATGGACTATATTCCCTGTGCTATATTCTGCATCCCCATGACTATTATGTAACGACCAATTTGTACTTCTTAATCCCTTTCCTTCCTTCAACCAATCTTCTCAATCCCCCTTCCATTTAGCAACCATCAAAATGTTCTCTGTATCTATGAGTTGGTTGCTATTTCATTTATTCTTTTATTTTGTTCTTTTAGATTCCACATATAAGTGAAATCATATGGTATTTATCATTCTTTCTCTGAGTCATTTTACTCAGCATAATACCCTCTAGGTCTATCCATGTTGACAAGATTTCATTCTTTTTTATGGCAGAGTAATATTCCATTTTATATGTGTATCACTTCTTCATCCATTCATCTATTGATGGACATTTAGGTTACAATACCTTGGCTATTGTAAATAATGCTGCAATGAACATATGGCTGCACATGTCCCTTCAGAGTAGTGTTGTGAGTCCTTCAGATAAATACCAAGAAGTGGGATTACTGGGTCTTTCTTTGTCTGTAATTATAACCTCGTTTTAAAGTCTGGTATAAATATTGCTTCCCCAGCTTTTTTTTTTCCATTTTCATGAAATGTCTTTTTTCATCACTTTACTTTCAGTCTCAGTGTGCCTTTTAATCTAAAGTGAGTCTCTTGTAGACAGCATACGTAAGGGTCTTATTTTCTTATTCATTCAGCCTATGTCTTTTGATTGGAGCATTTAATCTTTTTATATTTAAAGTAATTGTCGATAACTATGTAGCTATTGCCATTTTATTATTTATATGTTTTATCTTTTTTTTCTTCTTAAAAATGTCCCTTTAACATTTCATGTAACACTGGCTTAGTAGTGATGAACAACTTTAGCTTTGTCTTGTCTAGGAAGTTCTTTATCTGTCCTTTGAAGATACATGATGGCCTTGTTTGGTAGAATAATGTTGGTTGTACATTCTTGCTTTTCATCACTGAATATTTTTAGCCAATCCCTTCTAGCCTGCAAAGTTTTTGTTGAGAGATCAGCTAATAGTTTTATGAAAGCCCCTTTGTAGGTAACTAACTGCTTTTCTCTTACTACTGTTAAGATTCTCTCTTGTCTTTAAGCTTTGGCATTTTTATTATAATGTGTCTTGGTGTGGGCTTCTTTGGATTTATCTTGTTTGGGACTTTGTGCTTCCTGGCCTTCTATGTCTATTTCCTTCACCAGGTTAGGGATGTTTTCTGTCATTATTTCTTCAAATGGGTTTTCAATTCCTTGCTCTCTCTCTTATCCTTCTGTTACTGCTAATGTTGTTATACTTGATAATTGTCCTAGATGCCCCTTAAACTATCCTCAGTTTTTGGATTCCATTTTTTTTTTTTTTTTCTGTTCTGGTTGGATATTTTCTGCTACCTTGTTTTCCAAATAATTGATTTGATCCTCTGCTTCATCTAATCTACTGTTAATTGCCTCTAATGTATTCTTCATTTCAGTTATTGTATTCTTCATTTCTAACTGGTTCTTTTGTTTTGTTTTCTATCTCCATTTTTATGTTTCCCTCCTTTTTGTTGAAGTTCTCACTGAAATCATTGAGCATCCTTATAATCAGTGTTTTGAATTCTGCATCTCATAGATTGCTTTTCTCCATTCTGTTTAGTTCTTTTTCTGGAGATTTTTTTTCTGACATTGCATTTAGGACATGTTTGTCTCCTTATTTTGGCTGCCTCTTATGTTTGTTTCTATGTATTAGGTATAGTTGCTCTGTCTCCTGGTCTTGGTAGAGAGGCCTTTCATAGTAATTGTATTTTGGGGCCCAGTGGCACAGTCTCTTTGGTCACTTGAGTTGGGTGCTCTAGGTATGGACGTTGTGTGGGTTGTATGTGGCCTTCTACTGTAGTTGAGCCTTGCACACTGTTGGCACACCAATGGAGGAATTGACTCTCAGGCAATTGGTTGTGAAGAATGGCCATGACTACAGTGGAAGGGCTGTTGTTTGGAAACAGACCCTATGAATCAGGATTCACTTTAGCAGGGCTCTAGTCCCTGCCTATTCTGGTTTTTGGATGTGTCATTTGTGGAGGTGATTGGGTGGTACTCTGGTGTGATCTAAAGCTGGAAACTAGGTATATTGGTTCTGGGTACCCTTGTGGGATGCACTGCTGCAGGCCAAGTTTAGCTGCCCTGTGCTCTGCTCGGGGCCACTTGATACAAGCTACAAAGTGATCTGCAGATGGTTGTCTCTTGTGCTGGTCTTGGAGATATCTGGGAGAGGATAAGGTGTGAACTGAAGCTGGTTGCTGCTACTGCCAGAATTGGGGCTCCTTAGCAAAAGGTATGGGGCATGCTCAGATGCTGCTTGTTTGGGGTTTGTGAACTTATGACATATTTTAGGAAAGTGTGAAGCATGAATCAGGCCATTTGTATGGAAAAGTCACTGAAAATGCAATGGGTGGGCTTGTAAGTTGGGTGGGGTGAAGTCTCAAGGAATCACCAGGGTGGGGCAAATGGTGTTACCCAGGTTGATGGAGACTCAGATATGGTGCCCACCTGAGAGTGCACACTGGATAGGAGGAAGGGCTCAGCAAAGGAGCAATGACTTCTTCCAGCACTTTTGTCTAGGACAAAGCTGCCCTCCTACCTTTGTCCTAAAGTGAGACAATTCTTTTTGTTTTGTCCCTGGTGCTTTTTGAGCTGCTGCCCCAGTGTTAGAGCTTGGAGCAAGTGAGACCATCAGTGAGTAAGTCTGTGCATGGGCCCTTTAAGGGGAGCTCATGGGACTCCAGCAGCCCTCTGTCTTACTGAGTCACAATCTCCACTAGTTTTCACAGCTAGAAGTGTGGGAACTTCTCTTTCCAGCACTGGAACCCGGGGCTGGGGAGCCTGGTGTGGGGCTGGGATCCCTCACTCCTCAAGAGATACCCCTCCTGATTTTTAACCACCACATGTGAATGTGGGACCAGCCAATTCTGCATCTTCTCCTACCAGTCTCAGAGTAGCTTCTGTATATCCTTAATGATAGTACTTCTGTTTAGCTAGACTTTAGGCAGTTCTCAGTGATGGTTGTTCTGTAGTTCTGTAGAATGAATCCGTGTAGTGACAAGTCAGTTAAATATTATTGAGGATTCACTGTGTAGAATACCCAATGTTAAGTACTATGGAGAGTTTCAAAAAAGCATAAAATACAGTCCTTTTCTTCATACAACAGGTCATCTAGCTGTAAAAACATGACATATAGCTGTAAAAGAGAGAAAAGATAATTTTTCCTTTATCTACTTGAGTTCTTAACTGAGAACCCTGTAATAGATGAATTAATAAGAGAAAAACAAACAGAAGTTAATTAACATGTATGCCTCATGTATACATGGAGATACTCAGGAAAGCTGCATAAATCCTCCAGCTGGCTTAATTAGAATTCAGATTAAATACCATCTTAATAGAAAGGGGTGTGGGATATAGGCCTCTTAGGGGAGAGAGTAAATGAATTTTAGAAAAGATGAATGGGCTCTTAGAAGAATAGATAGGAGATAGGAGAGTTCATAACAAAGTTTGTCTGGGTGTGGTGTCTACTTCTAGTCTTCTCTTCTCTGATAAGACCCAGTCTTCCCTCATTGATGAAACTCCTGGGGAGGGGATTTACAATGCTTGAGTTTCTCTGGAAAAATCTGCTTTTAAGCAGATAAAAGGAGTTCAGAGACCGCTTCTTCTTAAATTTTCTGTTTTTCAAGTGTCTACAGCTCAAAATAATCAATATGCCAAAGTGACTTATTTTGGGGTGGTATATTCTGTTCTCTTTTTTGCAGGGGGGCAGTTCCCTGGTTGGGAATCAAACCCAGGCTGTGGCGTTGAGAGCGCTGAAGCCTAACCACTACACCACCAGGGAACCCATATTTTGTTCCCTTTCATCACTGAAACAGGAAAAAATAAAAAATAGTATCAGGCACTCATTGGTGCACGCCTGAGAGATGATGGCTCCCTGTTTCTGAGAATGTTCTCCACCTTTGTGCTTATTTCATAAGTGCCTTTCATTTCCATTTAGGGACATTAACAGTGTCCCTATATTTACCTATCATATGCTCAGGGGAAACTAAGAGCCCATGGCCAAGAAGAGGGCGTGGCATCAAAGCAATAGTCTCCTCAGTCAGAGCTCTCACCTGCTGTGCGGCTCTTTGCAACTAACAATCCCTCTTGGGACTTTGTTTTACCGTCTGTCAAAGGGGAAAGAGAATAACTTTAGTCGAACAGATTGTTATCAGGATTACCAGCCCACCCATGGATTCACCCACACCCCACCCCACTTCTAAATACAAGCTGTAAGCACCACCATTATTTGAGACTTGCTACTCTACCCTTTACCCTGTCAACTCTTCTATTATTCTACAAAAAAGCAAAATAGGTACAATTTTGGGCAAAATACCACAGAAGGCTTCTACCTGATCTCACAGTGTCGTTGTGAAGTGGAAGTTCTGCCTCAGGACTCAGTTGCTGAGCTCTCTTTCATATTCAGGCCCTTGGTAACATAAACCCTCCAGTGGGCTGACAAGTCCTTTCAAGAGAATTGTAGGTGTTAACTGGCAGGTAAAAGCAAAAGTACAGAGAAGCCAGGAAAGGAATGCACAGAAAATGTTAAAGGGATGCTGAGAGATGTGGCCCTAATACTAACAATGCCTCCTGCAAAAACTTAGAACAACAACAAAAACAAAAACATTTAACAAATGAAGCGTAGGAGATTAAGTAATTTGCTCTGGTCACATAGCTAGCAGATGAAAAATAAGGATTCAAAGCCAGGCAGCCCCTGTCCTGAGTCTGTGCCATTCAGTCCATGCAGTATCAGCCCACGCTCCTAACAGCACCAGGCGTTCTTCTCAGACGTAATGCCTGCATGTTGGTCTGTGTGGCAGACATCTGGAACACACAAAGCATACCAAATTATTCCTTCATGTAGGAGGTCCTCTGTCATCCTGACTTTTCTCAGCCTTCATCACCATAATGTAATCAGGACACTTTTCATCACCATCAGCTCCTAATTCCTGCAATTTTCTCTTAATGGCACTCCGGATCTTACTGCTGATTATGGTGCCATTCACGGCCTTGCAGCGGATGCTGTGTGTAGGCACCAGGTGCAGGAGCTCTGGACCCCGGATTTTCATTGGAAACAGACTGCATTTGATTTCAACATTTCAAGAAATGTTGCTCTCCTTTCTACATGTTAAATTATATTTTCCTGGAAAGAGTTTGGCCACAATTATTTTTTTTAATAAAAATAATATCAAAGTATTTCTTGTTGGTGTAAGCAACTAGAGAAAGTATGGACTTTGTAATGTGCTCTGGCGTTTGGCAGCAGCTAAGTTTCATTTGATGTTTGAGTTCACAAACTCTGGACATGGGGGTGAAAAAAATGGACTGTGAACTTCTATGGCTTAATTGATGGAATGATGATAAAACTCCATTTAATATATTGATAAAACATTCCAGATTAAGTCTGTATTGTTTTTTACATGTGACTGATTACTTTGTATAATCAGAAAAACAATAAATATGATAAAGCACTGATGTTGGTATTAACAATGACTCTCTAGAGGCAGACTTCTCAACCTCAGCACTATTGACACTTTTGGTTGGACGGTTCTTTGCTGTGAAAGGCTATTCTGTGCATTGTAAGATGTTTAGCAGCACCACTAGCCTCTACTCACTAGATGCCAGTAGCAGTACCCATCCCTACCAGTTGAGATAAACAAAAATATCCCCAGACATTGCCACTTCTCCCCTGGGAAACAAAATTGTTCTTGGTTGAGAATCATTGTTCGAAAGGACAGCACCAAGAAAACAACGTCTCATGGCACGCCTTCTGGGCTCCCACCCACCTACCTTTTTGACAATTTCCCTTCTTGTTTCTGTTTTACTGGTATTTCTAAGATTGACCAGTTTTGGTTCCTTGTGTTTTGCAAATCTTTTTGTCAATTTGTCACTTACCATCATCTCCTAGATGTCCACACTGTTACCAGTTCTCAAGTTTTGGTCTAATGACTACATTTCTGAAACTGGGTTGTCCCCCCCCTGCCTTCACATCTGAGGCTTACTTTCTTGCAGACATTAGTTATGAGAAGACACGGAAAATAGGTAGGAAAGAGGCTGTCTGTGACACACCTGCACATTCTCAGCACTTCCCTTTCATAACTTTGTTTCAACCTCATGATGTATAAAATAATGGAAAAATGAAGTAAGGGGTATTTAAAGTGACCCTTTTTGATGTCTCAGAGAGAAGTGGTAATGGGAAAAGAATCCAGGTTTCCAAGGATCTGTGATGAGACATTTTCATTTTTGAAAATCTGATCATTGTAGTCAAAGTAGTTTTAACAGTCCAATCAAAATATTTATATCCACAACCACAAAAGCCTTCTCTTGTATTTTTTCAAAGTTCAGGCAAGTATATTAAACAAATTTTACCCATCATAACATTATGATAGGTTGGCTTTTTATACTATCTTTTCCCACCACATCTCTAGAGGTGGACTTTACAAAATAGGCCAGCCAATTGGAACCAAATCTACCATGCTGCCAAGAGCCAAAGCAAGGTTTCTGAGCATGTCTGAAGAACTTCTGGGTTCCCTTTAAAACCGTCCCTTAAAAATTATAAATTTTCTTGCTTATGAAATATGAGGAAAAAAATGACCTTTCAGGTTTGAACATGGTGCCCAATACTAGCCACTATCCATTAACGATCTAATTTAATGACTGTGACTGTTTAAATGATGTCTTGAATTGACTCAGTGAATCTACTCAAGACTTTTATATCTACTCCACTCCATAGCTGTCTTGGTCTAGGTTTCCTCCATCCTTCAAGATCTGAATGCCTTATATAAAGATCTCCCCTCTTTGAGTATCCATACCTTTATGGTCATATTTTTATTGTTCTTCTTTATACTGTAGTCATTTGTGATCTATTTGGTCTTGTCCTTCTTAAACTTCAAGCTTCTTCAGGGCATATGTCTGTTTAGTTCATCCTTACGTGTGCATAGGACCTGTCTCTATACAGAGTAAGTACCACCAAATGCTTGTGCAACTGAATTTAATATTGGTAGATCACCCTAGGTCTTCCTGTGCCATCTAATAAGTCTTGACTGAGGATGCAAGGAGGAAGGAATGAAGGAAGAAAGGAAGGGAGGGAGGGAGAGAGGGAAAAAGGAAGAGAAGGAAAAAAAGAAGGGAGAAATGCTGTTTTTTTACTTGAACATATTTAAACATCAGAACCCTTTAGAAAGTATTAAATGATCTGTTGAAATCACAGTAAGATTGTAATGGCATGGCTCCCTGTTTGCCTCATCTAAAAGTAAAGGTCATTATTAGTAAGAACTAAATACACACTATTCTCCTCTTGCCCCAGGGTTGTAAAACATGTAGAGAAAGGAAACATATTACTTGAAGTACAAATAAAGCTTGTTTCCTTGCTAATGAGCCTCAATTCCTTTTGACTGCCTGAGTTTTCCTATGGCTTTAGTGTTGTGAAGAATGGGAAATAATAATAAATTGTTCATTTGGAAGCACTATGACTTCTCTGGTGTGTGAATATCTATATATTCTCCCTTTAGTGCAGAAACATTGCTCATGTGACAGCTTTTCCTCCAAGTATAACATTCATCTGCCCAAATCAGGACTTTCCCTAATCAAATACATTCTGCAGTGTCCTGGACCTGGTTCTGCTGCTTTTGCTGCAAGGCTATGATAAACCACAGTCCATACTGGCTGCTCACACTATGCAACTATAAAGGCTTAGAGGAGCCCAGTCAGGACAGGAATCCAGCTGGAGGTGTAGCAAGAATGATTTCAGTTAACTCTAGGAAGGTTTCCTGACCAAGAAGTTAATCCAATAACATAAGCTCAAAGACATGTGGTTTTAGTCCCATGGCCTACACAAAGCACACAACACAGAAAAAAAAGGAACTTATTCTCTAAGACAGTCATGTTAGGCACCAAAGAAGGCATGATGGAATCTGATATCTTTTGGTTACATAGTTAATGTGGAAAAGAACCCCTTTAGGCTTTACTTGAATGGAAATCTAACCAAAATGGGTGGATAGAATTGCGAAGAATGTAGTCAAAACAGGAGGCCCAGTCTAGAGAAATGGGTATGATCAGGTCCTAAATTTCAGGAGTTACAGGGTCTTCAAAGGATGGTCCATGTTCCTAGAAGGTAGGTAGACTTTAAGGATTTAAATTACATGTCAAATTGTACATTTTTATACAACAAGACTATATCCTTAGAAAGTAAAATTTTCACAACCTAGTTGACCAAGGGATTAGACTCTCTAAGCAAAGAAAGAAGAAGGAAAGTGGGGGCTGCTCCTGGAGGTCAAAATGTGACAATGAGTGACATTTTGGGGGTTCAGGAAGTTAAAGTGTACAACCATCTTATCTAATGTATGAGGGCCTTCCAGCAGAGGCAGGTCTGTTCTAATGAAAGGAGTGAGGAGTGCAATTGTCTGTGTTTATCTCAGCCCTCTAGCACACTCAGCTCTGATCCTGCACATTTCTGAAGAGCAGAGACTGTATGAGGTGACACACTCAAATATACTCTGACTTCAGAATATTTAATGATGGGATACCTTTCAGTTGTTCATTTTCTTTGTTATTTATAGTTTCCACAATCTCAACAGAATGGAGGTAAGAGTGGCCTTACTCCAGATGCTGCCGTAGAGCAGGCCTAAAATAAAAACTAGGGGAGGTGGAGTGATAGAAACATTAGCTGTGGAGGTGTAAATGGTGAGAACCCTCAAGAACAGCATCACCAAATGATTTGCTATGGACAATGTCAGCAACCCCACCATTACCCCTGGACTGTGCAATAGCTTAATCCTGTTACATGAAAATACATTAATCATCAATACTTTAGTGTGATCCAGAATTCCCTTTTGTTTTCTCAACCAAGAGTATGTTGGAAGGGCGTGCTTTGTATAAGAGAGAGCAGAGTAAGAAAGGGTTAGAAAATGAGAACAGAACCAGAGCAGTGATGGTTTGGGAAAGGAAGAGGGATTCCATTAGAAAACCAGTGGAAAGGTGGGACTTGGGTGACATTAGAGGGAAACTTAACTGCATTTACAGATTGGCCCAGGAGCAGCTGTAGGGATGCCATGTGACCTTGGTTTCCATATTGGTTCCTACATTCGGTCACAAACATCATTAGCTTTGAGGTCAAAGTGCCTTAAGCAATGCAAGTAATATCAAGACTCAGTTCAATAAGTGTCCAGAGGTACTTCTCATTTTAGGGCTGATTTGCCTCTGGCTTACCGGTGTCTTCGAGGTCTGTTTATTTTCATTATGCCCTGGTGTCTCAGGCCCGTTTTGTGGCTGCCACTAGTTCCCCATGCTTCTTTCATACTCAGAGAGAGCGAGCGAGAGAGAGAGAGAGAGAGAGAGAGAGAGAAGCAGTTCCTAGAATCTCTTACATGAGAATGAGGAAATTTATTTCTCAACATCTCCAAGAAAATCACCTTCTCTTGTATTATTGTCCATAGTTTGTCACATGCCCATCCCTGAATCATTTTCTGCAGTGGGCAAGTTCCATGTGTTGATTGTCATCCAAACCAAGAATCTATCGCTGTAACAATGGGGGTGAGGTTGAGTTAAACAAAGGTGATCCACACCTGGAGCTGGAGGTGGAGTTAATTGATTTGTCTCTATGTCAGTGGATCATAGCTGCTACCCAATAGGAGACAGACAACAAATAATGTCCTACACTAGATTTAGCTTTGGGCAAATATAATGAATAAAGAAAAAAGGAGCTAACATTTATTGAGTGCCCCTCATGCTTTACACATGCTAGTTCATCCAAGCTTTACAACATCTTCTATGGAAAGAATTATAGTTAACATTTTACTGATAAGAAAACTGAGACATCAGTTAACTTATCTATAACTGGAGTGGTGGAACTGAAGTATAAACCTAGTTCTGCCCATAACCAAATATTCTTACCAACTATTGTTTAATAGATTATTATTAATCTATTGTCTGAGAAATGAATTGTTGGTTATGAGAGAAAGTACTCAATTTATTTCAATAAACATTTATTTAATACCTATTCTTAGTATATGTCACACTCTGCTAGGCCTTGCTTTTCCCTGGATAAGGTACATCTAGAAGCTAACATAAATTTCTAGTCTATAGAGAGGAACAGTGATTAGGTAGTAAACAGCAAAAACCTATAGAAATGTTTACTCAATTATTTATTCAGTTTATTTTAAAAGCTTATGCCAATCATCAGGTTAGTCACTACTTGCTTAATATAGGGGCCACAAACAGAAATGCCTATATTCAGGCAACAAAACATGTGAATGGGGAATTGGTGACTGTGAGACCTAGGGTGTGTATACTCTATCCAAAGACATCCAAATCGCAAGCAGCTGATTCTAGGCTCTCAATATACAATCTCTGGTTTAATATAAGTTTGAGCATGGTTTCACATAAGATATGTAATTTTACTAAAAACAATTGCAAATCTGAGTGCCTCAATCAAGGTAATCAATACTTGGCATGTGTATTGCCATTCAATCATCATTCAATCATCCTCTCCCCACACACTTCATAACACACATATCATATTTACCCTGGCAGACATCACTTATCAATTGTTGCATATTTTTACCTCTGTATCTTATCTTCAGCATTTAAAATTGTGCCAAGTACAAGGCATTTATTATTAATAAATACCCGTCAAATGAATGATAATAGTGCATTTATGTAGCTTTTAAAATGTGCCCAACAAATTCTAAACATTTTACCACATATTAACTCTTTTATTCCTCATAATCTCTAGAATATAGATAATATTATTATCCCTATTTTGTATATGAGTAAGATAAGGAAGAAAGAGGTTAAACAACTTGTCCAAGACCAGAGTTGGAACTTGTGTTGTCTACATCTCTGTATGTAATCTTAACATCCCTCCTATGTTATCTGTCACTTCACTATAACAAATAGATGAATCCTTTAATACACAATGCTCCTAGTGACCCTTTGATCCTACCATTGGACAGTACTAATCAACCAGTCAACCATCACAGTCAACCTGGTTAGCTGATGAAAAGTTAAAATCTCGGGAGTTCCCTGATGGTGTAGTGGCTTAGGGCTTTGGAGCTGGTGCTGTTGGCGCTGCGGCCTGGGTTCGATTCCCAGTCAGGGAACTACCCACATACTAAATAAATAAATAAATAATAAATAAATAAAAGCTGGATCTCAAAGCCTGGTTAAAAAAAAAAAAAAAAAGAAAAGTTAAAATCTCAGGATTTATTTTGAGACTACTTCTATCTAATGTGACCTCATCCATATGTCTGGAACGATGAATGAATAAGTGCTATCTCAATAAGAAAAGGTTCTTGAAACTCTCTCTTAGTGTAATATAATTCTTGAAGAACTAATGGGATAGAAATTTATGATCTATATATATTACTTGAAAATTAAAGCATTTCTTGTTTTGTGAAAAGATGCTAACATGAGCATTTGTGTTCAGTAAAACAATCTGATGCTATTTCTAGTCAGTGCCAATGAAGGAATAAAGAGGTAGAAATAACACAAAATAATAGAGATATCGAAAAACATTTATTTCATCTGTTTTGGAAGTAAAACAGGTGAAGCTTACTCCATAGCCCCCTGAAGCAGTAACTTACTCTTGGTGGGGAAAAAAACAATTCATGCAAACGAGGTGATGTCAGAATAAACTAGAAAGGTGGTAAGAATACCCTGCAAATAGGAATGAACAGTAATTGAGATATGACCCTATTTTGTTATTTCAAAACTATTTCTACCTATAGTAACCTACTCTATAGCTAAAATTAGAAAGACTGACATTACCAAATGTTAGCAAGGATGTAGAGCAACCGGGACCTTCCTATACTGCTGAGGTCTTGGAAAATAGACAAACGGGAAACTGCTGGAAGTTTCTTACAGAGTTAAGGTCCATCTATCTTATGATCTAATGTTCTACTTCTAGATATTATCCAGAGAAATGAAAACACTTCCACACAAAAAACCCTGCATAAACATGCTCATAGAAGACTTACTCATAACAACTAAGTATTGAAAACAACCCAAATCACCATTAGCAAGTGAAGAGATAAACTTACTGTTAACATGTCTGTACAATTGAATATTACTGGTGAGCAATAAAAATGAACAAATTCATGTTACAAGCAACAATGTACATGAATCTCAATAACATTATACTGAGGGTAAAAGAAGGTAGACACAAAGAAGCACACACTGGTTGAGTTATAGGAAGGCTGAAAATGGGTGATAGAAATCAAGAGTGGTTGACCCTGGGATGCAGGGAGTTGACTGGAAGGGCGCATGAGGGAAATGGCTGATCTTGGTGGTGGTTACGTGGATGTATACATTTGCTGAAACTCATCAAAGTACAAACTTAAGACCTGTGTATTTTACTGGATGTAATTTATACTTCAATAAAAAATTAAAATATAGAAAGTAAAGTGAACTATCATAGCCATAAAAAGTAAACTTTTGACTTTACTCAACTTTCTTATCTCCTTAATATAGTCTACTTTAAAATTAATTCATCTTGGGGACTAATCACAAACTGTCATCATTTGGGCTAAAAGTACACTTGATAAAATCTTGCGGAATGGTCCAAAGTTCATCTCTACTCTGTTGAATCATTACACTTGTTTTTTTATTTTTTAATCCTAAATGTGGTTTCTATTTTAGTAATAGGAATAGCATTGAATTTTGGAATGACTGCTGAATTTGGGTGATACCCATTTGGTCAATAAGCATTTTGAGTCACTTAAAGGGTCATTATTCATTTTTGGGTTCAACTTTTTTAGAAGTTGTTCATTTCTGTCAAGGAAGTAAATTATTATTTTTCTTTTCAGAGTAGTGAGTTAAGAATCAATCTGTTAGGCACATCAACATTCATGTTGCCCACAATGGTTTTCTTTTTCTTGGCTGTTTTTTCTCAGATTCTTTATTTAATTAAAGATGAAAAAGAAAAAAATGTTTCAGTCTTTACCTCAAACCTAGTCTTCCCAGAGCTTCAGATATGAATTCTGTGGTTGTTTGATGTAACCAAATTGGCTTTATGATGACTGACCTAGTATTTTCAAGCTAAAAATCAGTCACCATACAGCAAGCAAGGTCAGTCATAAAGACACGAATCAAGGTCATCTAAGCCATGGTCTGGATTTCTTGTGATGAGGAAGGAGCCTCAGGTCACTAAAAACTAGTTCCTTAATAAGAAAAATAAGAAACTGCTATTTAATTCAACTTTGCAGCTAGTCACTCAGTTGGAATGGGAACATTCCTCAATAAATGAAGAGAACTCTGCATTTCCTCTCTGTGGTCTATAAAAGGAAGAGGGCCAGGACCAGGCTCAGGGCCTCTCTCCAGCTGTAGTAATAGTTCTGCCCTCTTCTTAGTTGATCCTTTTTCACTAAATATAAGCATTTTATTATTATTATTATCATTATTATTATTATTATTACTTGATTTGGTATTTAAGTGTTACAAATGGGTTGCTATTTTGTAGAATATCAAATTTATTTTGCACTATTGGGCAAAACACTGCTGCTTTACTCCAGCAACTATCAGTCCAGAGTGGGCATCACCAAAAATTAAATCATGGCCTCTTCTCAGTTTCATTTTGATTCACTGTCTGCTTAACTTTTTTTTTTTTTTTTTGCATTTATGTTCCACTGGCCTTGGGTGAGCAATTTTATTTATAGTCAGAGAAATGGAGTTTTAGGTAGAGTTCACCAGAAGCAGACCCAGAGACCAAGATTTATGTTAGAATGCTTTATGAGGAAGAATTCCTGGGAAGAAATAATGAGTGAGGAAGTTTGATGGGGAAGGAAGGGAGCCAGGCAGGAAGGCAATGTTAAGCACAGGCTCAGCAAGGACTGCTTCAGATGTGCAGAGGAAGTCTGGAATAGGTGTCTGCCTCAAGCAGATGAGGAAATGGGAGTATTTATACTCTTGTGCCCATCAATCAGTTATCAAAGGCTGTTTCAGGAGTCACAAATGCCTAGGCTTTTATGGCTCTGTGTGCATGCAAGCAAAGGGAAGGAGCTCTGAGACTGAGGACAGTCCTCTGACAAAGAGGCTCAACTTCAACTGCTGTGGGTGAACCCTTCCTGGGAATCTGTGTGCATAAAATAAGTGGTGTGCATGAAAACGATAAAGGAATCTGAGAGGATATAGGTGAAGCGCCAATATCTATTTAGTAGCGTAGCTGGTTTCTCTTTTAGGGCCTTGGATGGTACAAAGACAGACTTTCCTTATTCTCTTCCTTCATTTCTGCTTTCTTTTTCTTTCTTTTTTTTTTTTTTGTTCATTTTCCTCTAAGCAATTTTCTGAATAGTAGGCTGACACAGCTGATTGTTGGCTTTGCTTTTAAATTACTGGGCAGATTGTCCCCCTTGACAAGGTGCCATATTTTGAAAACTCTTTTGTCTCATCTTATTTTACTCTTAAACGAGCAAATCAAAGTGCTGTGAGGTCCCCTGAGGTTCCTGTCATACCCAGCCAGTTAGACCATATTTGACTACTTTTTTCTTAATCTCTCAGTTTCTATCTTGCCATTACTTGTATTCACCTTGGAGATCTTGAGTTTGGGTTAGACTTTCTATCAGGAATGTTTTTGGGTACAAGTAACACAATAACAATTTAAAAAGCAATGAAGAATCTGAGAGGAAAACAGTCAGTGAGATGGCTGGATAATAATATCTAGGACCCAGGATCCCTCCCTTCTTTTTCTTTCTTCCTTCCTTCCTTCCTTCCTTCCTTCCTTCCTTCCTTCCTTCCTTCCTCTCTCTCTCTCTCTCTTTCTTTTCTTTCTTTCTTTCTCTTTCTTTTCTTTCTCTTTCTCTCTTTCTGCTCTGCCATTTTAGTGTGTTGACTTTCATACTCATGTTAATCATTCTACAGGGACAAGACATCACATCTACATCCAAGAAAGGAAAAACATGTCAAGAGGTGGTGTGGTATTGCTACCTCTTTTGCTGGAAAAGCAAAACCTCACGTATGACCTCCTGAGCAGATTTTTCATTATGCCTTCTTGGCCAGAATTTGACCAGTTGCTTCTCCCACAGCAGGGACACTGAGAAAGCAAGTATCTAGTGACAAGAAGGAAACAAGGAAAAGAGGTAAACATGAGTGTTTTGGGATTAGTCAATGAGTAGTATCTGCCAGAGGTGCCATTGAAATACTTGAATTGGTAGAAATGTTTATATTTTCCCCAATATCTTTGTGGCTTAAAAGGAGCAGCTAGTCAAGGCTTTTCATTCTTGTCATTGGGTTGTGCCAAACTATATATATAATGAAATATGTAGCATATTATTTATTATACATTAATTTAAATACATTTACAAATAAGTTTTCTGCAGGAGAAATTTAGAGTAGTAACTGGATATACTAGCTTCTGTAAACATTTTAACTAAGCACATGATCAATAAATATTTGAAATCTGAGTGAAAAACAATACTCTAAAGAAAAATGGAAACCACAGTTTTATTAGTATTGTTATACATATTAGCAAGAAAATCATACAATATTTAATGTCTGCTCCCAAATATAAGCTAGCTTTTTAATGAAGAGATTTGTCCTCACCTTGGAGCAAGCTTGTGTTATTTGCAAATTGTAAAGAAACCACATTTAAATAATAATTTTATTAAAATAATCTGACACGAGTGTCCGTTGAAGCAAAAATTTCATTTTCAATAGTGCCATCTTTTGATCATTTGAGATTTTCACTTCTCTGGGGTTTCCTGACATGTTTCTATCTCTGAGGGATGCCTCCAGGAAGAAAAACAGTTCAGGCTGTTAGCAAAGAGGGTGAGAAAGGGTATGATTTTTAAAAGTTGCAAAACCTATCGAGGTCCAGTATTACTCATTATATAAATTAATGTAATTAAATGTAATTAAATTTGTAATGTAATTAAAGAGGGTGTAAATGACTCTATTCTTCCAATGCTGACATTTCACCCAGAGGCCCTTTCTTCTGACATCATTGCTCAATGATTTACGGGTTTCCCGTGGCTTCCTTACCTTGCCTGGCTGTCACCAATTGGTTTCTGAGATACGAGAGTGGTCTTCCTGGGAAGTGAAGATTCAAAGTCCATGGCTACCAGGCTTTGGTCTTATATCTAATGTACTCAGCTGGATGCTGCTCCAGGAGATAAAAACAAGAAGTTACTGGAACACTTCATTTGTAAGAGGCAGCCAGCTGCATATTGACTCTCAACTTCTAGGGGTATCCCTGCCAAAATGATAGTTGCTTAGTTTTAATCAAAGTTACTGATAAAATGCAAAGATTTTCTCCTAGTAAACAATGTGTGTGTGTGTGTGTGTGTGTGTGTGGTGGGTGTGGGAGTG
>PVJL010007577.1:0-76250 GCA_004026885.1 Lyroderma lyra | reverse complement strand
CCTCCTCCCCCGCCCACTTCGGCCCCCTTGGCTCACACTTGCACGGTGACTGGGCTTCACACACGTGCATTCCGTGGGCTGGCACGCGCCCTTCCTCCTGCCGGAGAGCCCTTACCTACATTGTGCTGAGAAAGCTCTGCCACATCCCTCAGGACCCACTTCCCCACAGCCCTCTCCGACGGTTACAGCTGCCACCTAACTAAATGCCATGGGTTCTCAGCCCGCACGCAGGCTCCCGAAAGCGCTGGAAGGAGGCACGAACCCCGCCCCAGACGTTGGGGGTCGGGACCTCCCGGGGTGCACACACAGCACCGGTGGGTCCCGACGTGTCCCTGGCAGTTCTAACGGGATGGCCCTCAGGGACCTGTGTTAGAGCTCAGTTGACAGCAAAGAATGAGGGGTCCAGGCCGCATGTCACTGCAGAGCCAGAGAAAGGCCACGCGGTCCCCCACCGCTGCAGCGCCAAGTGACATTCGTAAGCATCGCTCTTGCTCCGTCCTGTACAGCTTTTCAGTCTCCCGCCTTTCGCCCACAGCGTTCTGTGCCTCAGACGTGAGCTCACACTCCCTGTGTCAGGGCCACGGGACCACAGCCCGGCCCGGCCCAGGGCCCCTCCCTGGGGGCTGGCTGGGTCGGTGATGCGCCCGGGCGCACAGCTGTCTCCACACTCCCTGCTCCCCACTGGGTGACCCTGCGGCTCAGGGAGCCACCCTGTCCCCAGACAGAGGCACGTCGCTCTTCCAAGTGCTTGTTATACCCCCTTTTGGGGGCAGCAGGTAGGAGGGCACACCCGGGAACCCTCAGGTGTAGAGCAGGCTCCGGGAGTTCGGACCGAACGGGTCATGATCCACAAGTTTCTCTTTAGAGACTCCAGGTAGCGGGCGAGACGCGCCTGCAGGGGCGTGGGGGTGGGCAGCATGGCGGCACCCTCTCCACATGCAGCCCCCCAAGCTTGCCCGCCTCCGCTCCTTCGTGAACTACTGCTATGTCCTCTCTGGCTGCATCGCAAAGCCCAGCGGGAGCACACCTGTGCACGTTGGACCCGACAGGTGAGACCTGACTGCAGAGGTGACGCGGGAGCCGGCCAGAGAGGGGAGGGGACTGTTTTGTCCAGCCAGATTGGACGTGTCAGCTTTCACAGAGGTTGTCTTTCTCTGTCCCTCCTCCCCCTTCGTGCCCCACCCCTTCCCCACGAATAGGTAGGATAAAATCCATCCCTGCCTCTGAGAGATCAGCTTTCATATATTTTTATATAAAACTGGGGGGACATTGTTGGGGGTGCATTGTGTCTGAGTAACCACCACGGAAAAGATTCTCAGCACATCGGGGACACCACGATTGCTAGAACCTGTGGCCGGTCGATAATCGGTTGGTTCCCTTCTTAAGAAAGCCCACCAGCTTGGGGTCCCTCTTTGTTTCCATAGACAAACTTGTGTCCTTCCTGTCCCCGGGCAAGCTGACGGATTTAGCATTACCGACTTCTGCCTTATTTTCTCACCATATACTAGTTTCAGAGTTGGAGTCTGGTGATTAAAATACCCAACACGAAGACGTTTTCGTTTGCAATGACTAGCTGTCCCTCCGTGCACCTGTTATGTAAGGGCACCTGTTCGTTCCGGTGTGGCAGGTTGCTTCCGGGCGTCCATCCCAGAGCAATGGCAAGGATTCACTGTCACTGCCAAGCTCTCCGAAGTGAAACGCGCCACACTGGCGCTGGGCATTGTCTCCTGTCTTTTGCAGCCACATGGTTCCGAGAAACCCCCCGCGTACAGATCCTTCCCCTTTTACTGACAAAGTGGTGCAGTGGAAGGGGCTCCCGTTCCAGTCGCCTACTGAGTAGGGCGTATCATTAGGCAAGTTATTTAAATCCCCCGAACCCCAGTTTTCTCATCTGCAAAATGGAGACAATAACACAGAAGCGAAAGGACCGAAGAGGACTTGACGCGATTGTGGAAAAGCGCTAACTGCCAGGTCAGCAGCCTGAGCTCCGCCTGGGGGCCTGCTGGACTCACCTTTTCAGGCCCCACCCCGAGGCCAGGCCCCGCCCCAGCTCCAGGCCCCGCCCCGAGCTCCTGACCCCGCCCCGAGCTCCAGGCTCCGCCCTGAGCTCCAGGCCCTGCCCCGAGTTCCTGGGGGCGGGGCTTAGCGTCCGTGTTTCCACCGGTCCCCTAGGCTGTTCCCAGGCCCCATCCCAACCTCCAGGCCCCGCCCCGAGCTCTAGGTCCCGCCCCAACATCCTGGTCCCGCCCTGAACTCCTGGGGGCGGGGCCCTGCGTCCGTGTTGCCACCGGTCCTCCAGGCGATTCCCAGGCCCACTCGGGTCGGAGAGCGCCCGGGTCATAGCACGTGGCACGCAGCAAGGGCTCGCTCGTTCCTTTTCCCTCCTTTCTCGCTAAACAGCAACGACCGCTCTTTGCATCTCATGAGCCGTCCGGGAAATGAGCTGCCGCCCGCCCCTTCCTTGCTCGGGTTCAGCTCGCGCACACTGCAGGCCGCGGTAGTCCTTCCGGGAGGGACGCCCAGGCCCGACACGTCACGGAAGCCCCTGCAGGAAGCACACGGAAGAGAGGGGTGGGCGGATGACACGGTGCGTGATTTTACGCGGTTCCCTCATTGGAGGAGACCTGCAGTACTGTGTTGATTTCAGGAAGAAACCAGGTACTTTCCAATTCCCGAATGGCAGGGCGGCTGCTGCGGCTGGAGCCTCGACTAGATGCTGCCATCCTGTGGACGGAAGCGAGACGCCCATCACACACCAGGCCCCAAACGGGGGGCCAGGCCTGCACAGGGGGGCAGAACCGAAGCCCCTGGCCTGAGCAGCTTGTGCACTAGACAGGTATGCACCCAGTGGGAGACGCTCTCCCCGCCCGTGCCTAAAAGACTATGTAAATACGCAGTCCGTTCCCTAAGAGAGTCTGCAGAAGCTATTAATAACTTTGCACAGGACAACACATATGCAGATTTTTTTCATGAGCATCTGAAAAAATTAAGAGTGACTAAAAAAGAAATGTTGTTCAAACGCTCAGTTGCTAATTATAGTCTCCTAATGGTGAGAACGCAGAACAGACTCATTTCTCCTGACACAACAGACGCTCTGCGAGCTCCCATTGATAAATTGGGGCTCTCACTTACTTGTTCACGCTGCATGATTTGGAATTCTGGGAGGATAGTTCATTTTAGCACTAGATACTGTCACTTGAGCAAATGCAATTAACTTAAACTCTATATATAGCTAATTCAGTCTTTCAGAGACGTAAAAAATACTTAGCTACCAAAACAAGAAATTGCGCAGAGGAATGTTGGAGCTTGTCAAAGAGATGCAGAAGGCAGCTTGAGGGCACTCCCAATGGCCAGATCAAAAAAAAGAAAAAAAAAAATTAGGGTGTCAGAATAATAAAGTGACAGATTATAACCCACTGAATAAAATAGGAAGTGTGCATGAATCTTATCACACTGATGGAAATAAATACAAGGAAAATAGGTATTTACACAGTTTTTTAAAATGAATTTATTTTCTTGTGGAGGTACAGTCAACCTACAGCTTTTTACTAGTTTCAGGTGTGCAACATAATAATTAGACCTTTGTCAATATCGCAACATGACCACCGCAGTAAGTCTCATTAACATCCATCACCATACCTAGTCACAGAGTTCTTTCCCTCTTGCGATGAGAAGTTTCCATCCCTACCCTCCTAGCAGCTTTCACATAGGCAATGCAGTGTCGTTAGCTGTAGTCACCCTGCTGTACCTTACATCCCCAGGACTTGTTTATTTTATAACTGGAAGTTCATACTGTTTGACTCCTTTTACCCATTCTGTCCACCCTCCCACGCCCCCACCCCCGGCACCCCACCACCACCAGTCTGTTCTCTATCTCCATGAGCTGGTTTTTTGTTTTTCTGGTTTTTTAGGGGTTTTCTTTAGATTCCACATAACTGGGGTCATCGGTACTTGTCTTTCTCTGTCTGACTTATTTCACTCAGCGATAATGCCCTCGGGGTCCATCCACGTTGCTCCTACGCAGTTTTAAAATAGCACCCCACTGCCTGTAAATTGGGGCCGCCGTCACGGAACGTGGTGTGCGGGAGGGACATGGGACGGTCAAAGGGCACGAAGTTTCGGGTGCGCAGGACTGGGGGGCGAGCACACCTGACATGTGCTGACAGCCGGTCTCGGGTGCCCTCGCCACAGACGCGCACCCCCCGCGCACGGCAGCCCTGCTGCTCGGCGTGCTCATTGGCTCGATCGTGGGAGCCACGTCACAACGTGTGCGCGCGGCAGAGCCCTGGGCCCCTGAAACGTCTACAGTGTATCAGGTACAGCTCAGTGTAGCCGCGGGGGAGAGGAGGCCACCCAGTAACCCAGGGCAGGACAAGTACTGCCCCCCAGAACACCCGTTACAAACGGAAGAAAAAGTGACTTTCCAGTAAAAGGAAGCCAAAGCCTCGGAGACCCACCTAAACCATGGGACAAACAGAATCTGGGGACACAGCCTCGCTTCCGCGATGCGTGACCTGAATCTGACCCTGGGGCACAGCGGCAGAGCTCTGAGCCGGGACGTTTGACGAAATGACCTGTCGTCGGCCCGGGTTTGTGGCTTACCTGCAAGGGCGCCGCCCTGACGGCTTGGCGGCCCGCTTTACCTGGGCTCTCCGGTTCGGGGCCCGGAAGGGTGGCTGGGATGGGACAAAACTCACGGTGTGCTGGTATGGAGTTGGGGGGCGCGGAGGAGAGGGTGCGGGCGTGAAGCCACCCGCCCTTCCGCAAGCCGCGCTGGGAAGTGGGGGGCTGAGTGCTCCCGGCTTTCTAGAAGTCCCTGAAACGGCCCTCTGGGACCCCACCTCCCGGGGCGTCTCTTGCCGTTCGAATCTCGGTTCTTAGCGTCGTGACCCGGTCTCAGAGGACCGTAACTAGACACAACTGAGGGACCAGAGGCGTAAGCCGGGCTCTGTGTCACCCCGCCTACCGCCAGGCAGACCCCTGTCCGTGCAGGACAGCAGGACAGCGGAGGAGGAGGGGGAGGCCGTGGCCTCAAGGGCCGGCAGACCGAGGAAGTGTCCCGGAGGAGGCTGGAGTCCCTTTAGTTTGCAGTAAGTCCCAGGAGCTCACCAGGTGACATTGGGAAAGAGGAGAGGAAGAGGGGGAGAGCGGGGGTTGGGGTCGGAGGAGAGGGCCGCCCTGGGGCGCCTGGCTGTGTACTTGGGGCGCTGGTCCAGGGGGCTGCTGAGGCACTGGGGGGTGGCCAGCAGGGGTGACACGCGTTGAGGAGCACTTGAGAAGCTGAACTCAGCAGCGGAAGCACGGGTGGGAGCCCAGCGGCGGTGAGGAGGCTGTCGGTGGCTCAGGACAGGAGTGGGGGCGCCTGGGACCACCAAGTGGGGCCGTGACAGCGACAGGGAAGTCGGCAGGGGGCAGGGAGGAAGCAGAGCCCATAGCGCGCGTGGTGTAGGCGGCCGAGGAGGGGGGGCCCAGCATGTCACTGGAGGGGCCGTCCCCTCCGTGACTGGTTGGGCTGTCTTCTCCTTGTAAGTGCCACCGGGAAGTGTCTCACAGCTCCCCCCACAGGGGCCCATTTGTTTACTCCTATATGTCGCTAATGCCGCCTTTGCTATTCTAAATGGCATCTTTGAAGCCTCAGTTCTCCTTCCTGAGCTGATGGGCTGAAAGACACCCTGTTTGGTCGTCGGCCCGAATGTTCAGCCGCTTTGGGATGCCAGTATTTAAAGGAAAAACCCGCCCCGCCCAGGGGGGCAGCCAGGTGACCGGAGAGCAGGAGGAGCGGTCCCCCGGCTGCTGCCCTCAGAGACGCAGGGACCCGGCCCCAGCACCCCAGCACCCCAGCACCCGCACGGGAGCCCAGAGCCCTGCGGGACGCCGTCTGGGATGGCCGTGCTGGCGGCTAGGACGGGGCTCAGCAGCAGCAGGCCAAGAGGTCGGCCTCGGAGATCCCACAGGGACAGCCAGCCCCCCCGGGCGCCCCACGTTGCCCCGTTGCAGCCCCCAGGTCCCCGGGGGAGGACGCTGGGCCCCGCACACGTGGCATTTCGGTAACGAGCTGTGTAAGTTCTCACAGGTGGAGGCGTCCTTCCGAAGCAGCCGGGAGGCCCCGTGGGTAGTGAGCCCCTCTCCACGCCCGAGCCCCTTCCTGCCCACTGTGTCATCGGGTCCTCACGGCAGCCCTGTGACTACGAAGGACGAGCTCATCCCCGAGTCATGGAGGCGGGACCTAGGGCTCTGGACACTTCAGGGCCCGGCCGAGGAGGGTCACGACTCAAAGGCCTCATCCTGAGCCCCCAGCCGCGTGACAGCATTCCACGGCCCTTCAGCTTGTCACCTAGAGACCTTGTGGCCACTCGAGGTCCCGTGCGAGCTGGCCAACTGAACATAAATATTCTCTGGGGCGGAGGACGAGACCAAATGGCAGCTGGAACCACAGCGTGTGCGCCCGACGGAGCACGGTGCCCCGCTCCCCGTGGACTAAGGGGAGCTGATGGGGACAGGGGGCCCCGGGCCTGCCCACCCTCCCCGAGAGGGATGAGCACGGGAGAAGCTCCGCTCGCCCGGCGCCGCTGATCCGGGCCGTCGGCTGCCGGGCCGGGCGTGGCCCCGCCCAGGGACATGGCCCCCGAACGGGCCAGGTGCTCTCTGCCTCCCTCCTTGTCGGAACGGAGCGGTCACACGAGGTGTGTCTCCCGGTTATTAGACACGCCACTAGCCAGACAGGTGCTTCCGCGCTGCGGTGACCACACGACTTCCCGTCCAATACGGACTGCAGGTCTCTTTCTGGAATAAAATGCACCGGGGAGCTTTGGGGGCCGGCAGCCATATTAGTGTAAATCTTCTCCCCCCAATCCTGAAACTCCTCTACGAAGATCTGTGATTTGAGCCCTTGGGGTGTTAAAAGAAATTGGATACCAGGAACCCGGTAACAACAGGCTTTAACCCACAAGGGCGAGGGCAAGGGCATGGAGAGGAAGCCTGTAGCAGGCAAGAGCTATTATTATTTCTCCTGTCCTGGGTGTTTTTATTTTTCCTGAAAAGTGGCTTTTTCCCCCACAAAAGAATGGTTTGCTTATGGATCAGTTGTTCCTCATTAATTTCTTCGCCTACTCACTTAAAGGGTGACCCTAAGCGCAGGCTCAGGGCTTACATTTTAAAAGATGTTTGTTCTGCTTAAAAAATAAAAACGTTATTGAGACAATTGACTCAGTCGTTCTGGAAACTTAAACTCACGTTTATTAAGAAACTCCAAACCCAATCACCTCAACCTTGAAATGTTTTCGTGGTATCTTCTGTCTGGCTTTAAAGCAGCTCTTAGAAATTATCTGTTGTTTCCCAGAAACCCTTTATCTCCAGTTCGGCATTTCTCCCAGTTTGATTTCAACTCCGCGTCGTATCTGTGGAATCCAGATCAAGGTCAATGTAATGCTTGTACAGCGGACTCTCAGCTACCGGCACCCACGGGGATCGGTAGGTGCCGGATACATGCAAGTGGACTCTTCCTTAACTGGCACTCAGGCAACTGGCCCTCAGGCAACCAGCAAAACCTCAGGCACCTGGCAAAAACCCCCCCAACCAAACCAACCCCAAACCATCCTGCTGGTGCCTGAGTTCTGGTTAACAGTCTCCTGGATTAGGTACACGTAAAAGGGGACTTGCTGAGACGGAGACGCCCCCGCGCCTCTGCACCCCCCTGCACGGGGTCCTCGGGGCTCCGCTCCCTCCCGCTGTCCGTGTAGAAGGTAACTTTCTCCTTTCCGTAGCTTGGCCTCGCCCTCCAGACATCCCTCCCCAAGTGGTGCTGAGATGGCCTCAGGAAGGTGTGGTCCGGCGCCATCCTGGGTTAACAGCGTGGAGGAGGAAGCCATCTCCGTCCTTAGCCCCCCTGCAAAAACTAGGAGACACCTGACTGGTCCCCTCCCTGCGCCCTGAGCTGCGTGCCCGGCCACGAGCAGATCTGGGCGGCACGACCCTTCATTCACTGTTGGGACCAAAGCTGCCCAGACTCCACCCACTTTCATGGGGCACAGCCGCTGGGCTGTCACACAACCCCTCCCTCCCGTCCTGGGGTTACCCCGTGGGTGCTTAGTCATCACACAGCAGGGGACTCACATGAACAGCACAGAAGAGCAGCGGTGTTAACCCTCGTGACAAAAGAGCAACTAGCATCAGGAGACAAGTTCCTCTCTTAACTGACGGAGTGACTGCAGATGTCTTTCCTATTACCCTGGGCCGACTTGCCTTAGACACACGTGTGGCTTCTTTATTATGATCACAATGCAAATATGTTAGAAGTTAATTTAAAATATGCACAGATTTTGAAATGAAACAACATGTTTTTTAAACAATTCACAAGTCAAAGAATAAACCATAATAAAAACTTAAATACATTTTACAACTTAATGATAATGGAAACTATATTTCGAAGCTTGTGGGATCCGAAAACGCATACTTGAAGCAAGTTTATTGCCTTAAGTGATTGTTGTAGGAGAGGAAAGAAGGCTGCAAATTAAGGAACTGAGCACACAAGAAGCAGAAAACAATTGAAGGAACTCAAAGAAAGTGGAAGCATGGAGATGATCAGTGTAAGGATAGACACAGAAACAAGAAATAAAATAGAAGACGAAGACACGACAGAGAGAATCAACAAGTTCGCGGGAAAGACCAACAAAATGAGCAAACCTGTGCAATGATCTGGCCAAGAAGGAAAGAGGCCCAGATAAATAATTTACTGCTCGGTCTTCACCCTACTAGGCTATGGTGACGGACAGAGCCCAGGTCTCAGTGCTGGCGGTGGCGTCTGCGGTGCGTGCGGGTTCCCCATCAGCCTCTCCTCCACGCGTCGTCTTCACGCTGGGACCCCGGTCTAGGACGTGCCACTCTCACGGCAGCGGGGAGAATGCAGGGAGCTAGTGGAAGCGTGCGCTACCTTTTGGAATTCTTGCCCAGATGTGGTGTCATTGTGACCAAGCCCACTGTCCCCTGGGTGGATGTGCGTATCTGTCACACAAGAGGCACCTCAAATCACATGGCATCAGGTGGGGGTGGACAGCCCCTTCATAAGAAGGGGAAAAGCAATGCAGTCTACTACAAGTAATAGTACAAATGACAAAGGAGGAAAAATGACAAATGCCACCAATTCAGAAGACAGTACTGTTACACCAACACATTCAAAATCTGAGGTAAAACGGAAAAAGTCATAGAAACATATTGCTTATTAAACTGATGCAGGAGACACAAGTGACCTGCCTAGACCTCTAAGTATTAAAGAAAGGGAAGCCGGATTCTAAACTCTTTCCCAGTCCAGACCTAGGGGAATGCTACGGACCCTGGAAGGGAAAGGTCATCCGAATCTTAGCCAAATTCTTCCGGAGGAGATACAAGCAGAGGAAGTGCTCCTCACGTCGGTCTATGGGCCTTGAAACCCGAACAGATAAAGACAGAATGAGACAGGAAAATCGCAAGCCCCTGCTGTGTTAATACAAATGCAAAACCCCAACACGGAATATAAGCTGAGTCCAATAGCATATACAATTGATAATACTTTATGGTCAAGCGATTTACCTAAGAATGCGAGGATGATTTAATATTAGAAAATCTGCATATCATTTATCATATTAACATATTAAAGGGAGGTAAAATTATTTGGTCATCTCAATAGGTATAGGGAAACTTGGATTGAATTCAGTATCCATTCAAGATTTTTTAAATCTTTGGTAAATGAGAAATAAAGACACCTTTGTAAAGTTTCTAACAAAGGAGATTTTCAAAGAAAGCCTATCAAACTATCATTCTAAATTTATTCAAACAAAAAAACGTACAAAAATAATTCTAACTTTCCTTTTCAAAAATCAGGATCAAGTCAAGAGTGCCCAGGAATGTTAAGAAAATGTCACATTTTTGTTAGCATTGTCCTGGAGGTCCTAACCAGTGTAATATGTGAAGAAAAGTGAAAGGCAATGAGGGTTGGACATGAGGGAGAAAAAACTGGCATTATTTTCCAATAATGATTGTTCACATAGAAAATCCAAAAGAATCAACAGGTAAATTATTAGAATCAAAAGACTAATTATTAGAAAAAACAATAGACAAATTATTAGAACCAAAGACAAATTATTGTATTCAGCAGAGTAGCTGGATATAATCAGTATACAAAAGTCCAATTTATTTCTATACCAGCAACAAACAGTTACAAAGTATTATTTTAAAGAATATAATTTACAATAGCAACAAAAACTACAAAATATCTCAAAATAAGCCCAACAAAAGATGTGTAAGACTCAGACACAGAAAATAATAAACCTTAACTGAAAGACATTAATGAAGACCTAAAAAAAAGAAAGCTACCCCTTTTTCATGAACTAGAAGACTCGGAATCATGAAGATGTCTATTCTCTCCAAATTGATCCATATAGTCAACGTAATGCCAATTAAAATCCAAACAGGTTGTATTTGTGTGTGTGTGTGCAACTTGTGAAGCTTGTTCTAAAATATGTGTAGGGAAAAAAAATGACAAGAATAGCCAAGACAGAAGATGAAGAAAAAAACTAAGAAAGACTTGTCCTACTAAATAATCAAGGCGTTTTCTACAGCTATGGTCATTAAACAGCATGGCATTGACACTAAGATGGACAAATTGTCCAGTGGAACACAATAGACAGCTCAGAAATAGGCCCACACATAAATGGCATGTTGATATATGACCGAGTTGCCCTGAAAAATCAGTTGGGAAAGGTGAGGCTAGTCAACAAACAAATCAGGGGTGGGGGGGAGTCATTTATATGTAAAAAATAAATCAGATCCCCATCTCACACCATAAGCAAAAGTAAATTCCAGAGAGAATATGGATTTAAATGTCAAAAGCAAAACTAAATATTTTTAGAGGTAAGAGTGAGTTAATACATGCATGGTAGGAAGAAAAACCAGCATAAATATTTATAAATTTGAAGTTAAGAATATTTATTTATCAAAATAGTGCAAAGACAAGCTACATATGAGAGAAGAAATTTGCAACATATATAACTGACAAATAAATAATGTTCATAGTATATAAAGAATTTGAGACAAGCCACTAGAAACAAATGGGCAAAAAGACATGAACTGTTATAAAGATGAGGCAGGGACAGCCTCTATATATTGACCCCTAAGTTGTGTATTACTTCACAGCACACTGGGTGCCTATAAGCTCAAAAGCTCAGTAGTACCAAATTAAAAAATTTTACACATCCAGTTATTTTAAACATAGCCCCGATAAGTCAACTTTTAGCCATTTAGAGCTGCCCGTCCACTTTGCATACTTCATGCAAGCGTACTAAGCACGTGCCCCATAGATAAGATAAACCCTGGGGTTGCACAGACTCCGAGCTGCTGCTGCCCTCGGATCTTTCTAACCCAGAGACTGCCTGCTGGGGTGCTGAGCAAGAAAAATATCTTAAGATGTCACTTAAATATCTGAAGTTTCCTTGCCCTATTCTGCTTCTGAATGTGTTGCCCCTGGCCCACCCCCATAGTCTCAGGATCGCGGGGTTCTGTGAGGGACTTCTGCGTGCAAATCTGTTGAGGCTCACGTAAAGCTTGCGAACTAGTGGTCATATCCTTTTCCTTGACCTGCCTTGCAATTTCTCAAACCCTGAAATTGACAGTTCACAGAAAAGGAACTACCGATGGGCAACAAATAATTATATGAGAGGTTTAACCTCAGGGATATGCCAACAAGGCCTTTTAACTTCCATTGCATCGCCCCAAATCAAGAAATCTGAGATGTCAGAGGAGATATGGATGGTGGTAGCAGTGTAAACTGGTATAACCACTTCGAAGAGGATTCGGCACTGTCACATAAAGCTGAACATTGATGTTCCCCAGACCCAATTCCACCCTTAGGTAAATATACCGATGAGAAATTGTTGTATATAGAAGCACCAAAATCCATGGCTGACAGCAGCACTGTTGGAAATCTCAAAAACAAACAAACAAAAACAAAAAACCCCCACAAACCCTAGAAATGGCACCAATGCTCAGCAGCTGGGGAATGGATGAATTCTAATGTTCTCAGGATGGGTTATGCAGCAGTAAGATGAACGAAACCCAATGTCACTGGTCTGAATTTGTCTCCTCCGAATTCCTGTTGACATCCTAAGGCCCCAGTGATGGTGTTAAGAGGTGGGGTGTTTGGGAGGTGCTTAGGTCTTACTAAAGAGATGCAACAGACACCCATATTTCCTTCTGTCATACACCAAGCAGTCTGTCACCAGAAAGCGGGTCACCACCGACCTACGCCGGCACCCTGACTTCCAACCTCCAGAACTGTGAGCAGCCAATTTCTGTTGTTGATAAACCGGGTATCCTGTTAGAGCAACCTGAGGGGACTGACACTTAGTAACATGTTTGTGAACATTAAAGTCCAGAACACAAAGTTCAAAAACACACAAAAACATGTTGCTTAACAATGTAAACGTGAGAAGAAATGAAAGCAGTGCAAGAGTTGTGCCACCACGACCCCTGATGCAGGTCCCTTCCGAGGTGGGGCCGGTGGCAAAGGGCGACCACTTACAGGGAGATGAAAGCTACTTATTGGTAACATTTGGTCATCTTTTAGTTCTTGCGTTGGGGTGCTGAGGTGGAGAGTTACAAGGTGTTCATTACATCATTTTAAAAATAAATTAATTTCCTCTAAATGGGCCTCCAAGGACTGCCGATTGTAGGGCATTAGTAACGAATTCTGTGTACTTGAGGTCCATTAAAAAAAAAAAAAAAAAAAAAAAGATGGTACCCACTTACTGCCTCGGGGCCTCGGGCCCAACGACGTGATGAACGACTGAGGAGCTTAATCGAGGCCCTGAGCCAAAACTCGGCGCCCTGCACCCACGCACCTCCTCCCCACCGAGCCCACAGCAACGCCCTCAACGGATGGCTCGGACCCCAGGCAAACGAAGCCCGTAACCCCCAGCTCCAGCGGGACGCAAACAAAAGAGGGAAGCGTCACGTGGCGCTGCCGCTCACGCGCGGCGCGCCCGTGACGTCACCAGTGCGCGACCGGGCCATTGATTCCCCGCCGGAGGTAGAGAGGGCTACGTGGTGGGGGCGGGCGGGCCCGGCGGCGGCTGTGGCGGCCTCCGCCGTGGGCTGCGTCCCGGAGACTCCCAGGACCGGGTAAGAGGAGGGCCTTTGCCCTCTCTGCCTTCACCCTCCCGGGCCCGAGGCTCGCGCGCCGACGGAGGGGGCGGTGTCGCGGGGGTGGGGGGGTGCGCTGCAGGGGCTGCGGGGCAGCCGCGCCGGGAGGGGGCGCCGGAGCCCGGGGGCCGCCGCGTGTGCGCGCGCGCGCGCCTGTGTGTGTGTGCGCGGCTTCGGGCGCCGAGGCTGCGCGCGGATGCTCCGGCGCTCGTGCCGGCCCGGCCGCTGGATCCCAAGGGCCCGTGTGTCCCCCGCGCCAGCCCCCTCGGCTCCAAGAGTGACTGGACTGCGAGATGCCCGGGACGGGTCCTGGAACGTGCCTGTCTGCGCCTGGGTGCCCTAGCCGCAGAGACCCCCCTGCGATGAGCGCCCTTGGCGTGCCTGACGCGGGGATGGCGTAGGCGGCCGCCGCCGAGAACCTGCTGCGGGGTCACGGCCGTCGCCGCCGCCGCCGCACTCGGCCTCGGCCTCGGCCTCGCTCTGGCCCCGGAGCAACAGGCCTAGTTGCGTCACCGCTACCTGCTTGGCTTGATGCTTGCGCCCCGCTAGCGGGTAAGCCTGCCTCAGGTGTTCCGTGTTGGTGCCTCAGTCTGGGCAACTTGCCTTTCGAAAAGGGACCCCTGTCGTTGGATTTCACCTGCAGTGTGGGGGAGCCCCAGCGTGCGGTTAGCGAGGGAGCAGTGTCAGCGGCTAAGGGAGGTGACTTGCACGCAGGCCTGCCCCATGGCTGTGGCCAGCGAGGGAGGCTGGTGTGCTAGCCCAGGTCAGCGGGAGGGAGAACAGGAGCATCGGATGCTCGTGCACATGTGGGTGATGATGCCAACTTCTCTCTTACGGAGAAGGCTTGTTCCCATCGCGTCAGGGCTCCTTATTGCGTTATTGGACAAAACAGTTGAGTGCTTGCTGGATGCGGGGGCAGGGAACCAGATGGGGGGCACGAACTTTGGAGTCAGGTCTGCCATTTACCACCAGCCTGACAGTGGGTTCTTTAACCTCTCCACTCCTCGGTCTTACCTACAAAAGGTAATTATAATATATCTACCTTGCAGGGTTGTTGTCAAAATAATTTGAAGTGTCTACTATTCTTAGTAAGGGCACAGCCCCTGGGCACTTGAACTAGCTCCATGCTAAAGGTTTTCCATTGGTCCAGCTGCTTGAAAAGGAGGGGAACCCTTTGCTATTTTGGAAGTTTGCCATTCTGCCAGGTCTGATAAAGCAGGCTTGGGGGCGGGGCGTAGGTGGGAGGGGCAATGCCAGCACCCACGATCTCTCTCCTAATGGACCTCACAACATTGCAGCACAGTAAAGAGGGTAAGGCCTCACTTTATTCTAGTAATTAGAGCTTCATTGCGCACTCGCTCAGCGCCAGACCCTGTACCAAGCGCTCTGCATACCTAATTCAGTAATCCCTCCAGCAACACAGAGCAGTATGTTTTCAAGACTTTTATATTAATGTATCGTGCGTTTTTCCCTTTTAAAATAATTTATTGGAATATCAAAGCTTGTTTCACAAAAGTGAGATTCAAATCCGAGTATAATTCTCATAATGATGTTCTTCTATGAATGGCTGCGTGAAACAGATTTGTCTGCGGCTGGTGACGTGGTTCAGAAGACGCACTCTTGTTCTGCCAGTAGCTTCTGAGACTAGCTGAGAACATGCCTTTAGCCTCTTCTAGTTCCCTCATCCCCTTGGGCCCCAACCCTTCTCTATTGGGGTAGCACTATATACAATAAACAGCGAGTGTTTTATGTGTGTCACTCAGTGAATTTTGACAGATCTGTACTATGCCCGTTTAATCACCATCTAAATCCAGAAAATGAAACATTTTCATCACCGCACAGCATCGCCTTGTGCCCTTCTAGTCACCACTGTCCCCAAAGGCCACTGCTGTTCTGATGTCTGTCATCATAGGTTGGTTTTGCCTGTTCTAAAATGTCATAAATGGAATTACACAATGTGTCCCCTGGTGTGTGGCTCCTTTCAATGAGGTTCAACCCGGGTGCAGGGTGTACTCTGCGGGCGCTCATCGATTGCGCATCAGCTGATGGACGTTTCGTTCGTTTCCAGTGTGGGGCTGTTAAGAATAAAACTCTATGGACATCCTTTGTTCTTCTTTGTTTATTGTGGTAAAAAACCCCTAGCATGAAGTTCACCCCCTTGACCACCGTCAGGCGTGCAGGTCGGCAGTGGTGCGGACATTTACATAGTGAAACCTCTCCGGAAGTAGTTCGTGTTGCACATCTGAAACTACCCGTTAAACAGCACCTCCGCCCCCTGCCCCCCGGTTCTGTGGCGATGCCGCGCGGGTCTTTTCGTGGCCATCCCTTCTCCTTCTCCTCCTCTTTGGTTAGTCCCCAGGCGTGCAGTCGCCAGGTTGTGGGGTCGTGGCGCATTTAGCCCGAGGCCTTCCGGAGCCGGTGTGCCGGTGTGCATTCCCACCAGTGGAGCGAGACCGGTCCAGTTGCTCCCTGCCGTGTCCAACCTGAGACACGTGTTTCTTTCAGCCACTCTGCTGGCAGGTGGGATCTCCTGTGGCTTCATCGTGTGTTTTACTCACTTATTTGCATGGCTGTTTCTATTACTAGACTGAGCTTCTCAAGGGCAAGTTCCATGCATCGTGCCCGCCCTATTTTTACTGACTTCTTTTCCTACGTGGGGGATGGTAGATGCTTCATTGTAGGAAATTCGAAAAGGTAGAAAGCCATTAAAATGAATGACATCTCGGGTCAGCCTGCCCACCAGACATCTCACCAGCAGTGGTGTCTTGCACAAAGCTGTGTTGGCATCACACAGGCAGGCAGTGTGAGCGTGGGCCGACCAGCCGGCTTAGCCGTGGTCCGTCGTCGGGGCGTCACTCATTCACAGCGAGGAACCTTCGTCAAAGAAAGCCCCTGGCAGACTTCTTCGTGTGTTCTCTTGGCACACTTTGGATCACCTGTATCACTGCCAAGGCCAGGCTGTTAGACTCGTCACAGTCCCCCGCCCGCCCAGGTCTGGGAGGGAGCCCGGCCTTCGCAGCAAAAGGCGGGCAGCAGCAGGGCACTCTCCGGAGGCCCCGGTCTGGGGCGGGTGGTCAGGCCGTCTGCCACCGAGGCGTCCTGCTGTCAGAGCTAAAGCTGCATTGTCTACAACGTCGTGCTCTTTCCGCTTTGAGCCGAACATCATCTGCGGCATTCCTGCTCCAAGGGCCACTCTTCCCTGCCGTGTGACTTGTGACTGCCAGGACCCACCTGACACCAAGTCCCGGGCGTTAAGGCTGTTCTTGGGTTTTGCCATCGTAAACGTTACCGTAGTGAGCGTTCGTTTCAGGCCAGTCTGCAAATGACCGAGGTGGGTTTTCCCATTACCTGCATGAGCGCCTGTCGTGACAGCGTGAGCGGCAGTAATGATTGCAGAGTGTGGGCTGAGGTCACGAACATGTCCAGGACTGACCCACACTGGCTGAGCGCTTCGTGGAAAAGGGGGGCCCATCGTCTGTGCCCCCACCAGTGTGGTAACTGCCTGTCGCTCCTCTCTCTTCCATGCAGTCACTGACGTTATGTCCGTCTGACAAACACCGTTGAGCACCTTCCATAGCCAAAGCCCCGCTAGCTCATGGGGGTGCCAGCCTCCTGCTCAGGAAACGGCCATCGCGATTCCTCAAGTGATGGTGCAACAGCCCGTCTCCCGCTGGCCGTGGGGGCTGTGAAGGAAGCTCCTGGGGTGCCCTCTCCCCTCTGGCGTAGGGACCGGACTCGGGAGGAAACTGATGGGGCTTTGTCACGGCTGCAGGTGAGCTCTGTGGCTGGTGGGCAGACGTTAGGGCAGGTGTGGCGGGGAGTGGGACACACGGGGCTTGGGCCTTCGTCCAGAGGGACTGGATGGCCACTGGAGGGTACAACGAAAGGAGGTGGCGGTGACCTGATCATAGGTGGGACCATTTAGGGGGGCCGAAGGGGGCCCCTAGAGTGCAAGACAAGACTGTGGAGGGAGCCGTGTCGTCAGTCCCCAACCAGCACTGTGTGGCCTCGTTTTTTAAATTGCCAATTTGATGAATGAAACCATAATCCGTATTAATTACATTTTCGTGTCTTTAATTACTGGTGTGAGTGCGTATTTGCCCCGATGTTTAGCAGCCATTGTACGTGCTATTTTTGTGAACTGCCCTTGGTCGACTGCCGTGCTGGGGACAGATTTGTGTCCTAGCCGAGTACAGCCTGGCTCTGCCTGTCACTTCTGTACCTCTCTGGCTGGGTTCTGACTCAGTTCCCTCTTCTGTAACATGAGGTGGGCATGAGGATTGCAGTTCTGACCCATGAGCACTGTGGACGTGTGTGCTATCACCCTAGGCATGCAGGCTGTGTACATGCTTATACACGTTACTGCAGTCCTGCACGTGTGTTTTCACTGTGATTCTGTTTTCATTTTCTTATTAACATGTTTTTTTTAACTTTTTAGTATGAACATATTCAAACATCATGTCACTTCTGTGAGGGACAACCATTTATTGCAGTGAACAGATGTCATTCTTTTTCTTTGTAATGGCTTCCATTGCTTTGAAGCAGGGATGACTTTGTTTATTAGTGCTTTTATTTAAAAAGGCTTGCAAATAATCCTTCAGTCCACTTGTAATTCACGTTGGTTCATTAATATAAGGCAAGCCTGTTAATAGATATTTTCTAAGCCAGCCGATGGGCTCCCTCTGTTTAGCAGCCCTCCTTTCCCTCCACGGTGTGCTGCTCTTGGCATCTAGTCGTTAACACCAACAGAGCAGATGCATCCACGTAAATACCCCAGGAGCGTGCCCAGCCACTGGGCAGCCCGCTGCCCTGTCTCCAGAAAGCCTTGCAGGCAGACTTTCAAAGCAAATGAGGTTACTGTGGGAAGACCCTGAGAATTTTGAAAACTGTCGATGTGGCACTGTTACAGTGCAATAAAAACCCAATGATAAATGAAACAACAAAAAGAGGGCACTAGATCTGTGCCTCGCTACTCTGTGAATTGCTTATTATGTATTTCTGAGGAGGAAAGATAACCTGAGTCTGTTTATGTGCACGTCCTATTCTAAAACAATGCCCCAGTATGGAAAAGTAACTCAATAGTTTATTCCTTGCTGGATACTGTGTTGCAAGTGGCGTAGGATACATTCACGGCCGCAGTTCTGTTGCAGGCTCAGCCGTGAGCAAATATGGAAGGAGTTTGCAGACATCTGCTTTCCCGTGGGGAGCTAGATGAGCCAATTGGATGGTGCCCATATGTGCAGTAGTCTGCTCAGAGGAAATCACAGACTAGAGAGACTTGTAAATGTGTGCCTGCCCCCAGTGAGGTTAAACAGCAGATCCCGGCAAGCCAGACGAAGCGTTATTTATAGTGAAAGAGCAAGAATAGCAGGGACTGCAAACCACAACCAGCTCAGTAGCCAGATGAACAGCCCCCCCCCCCCCCGAAGCCGGGGAAGTCCAGGCCCCTGCGTGTTCTGTGACAGCCAGACTTCCCAATGGAGCACGTGAGGGGCTGTTCCCTGCACAGCCTGTTTTAGATGGCCACTCTGGGTGTCAGTGAGTAGCCCTGGGCTTCCTACATTTGGGCTTCGAGCGTGGGGGCTCAGGGTGCCTGTGTGCATGGGAAAACACGGGAAGGGGGGGCACCAGCGAACAAGGGGGTGTCCGGGGCCATTGGGACTGTTTGCTTGTCTGTACTTTCTGTAATCATCCAGGTAGTTTTGGTTCATTTTTTTAAAGCGCTTCATCCAACTGACCAAGCCCCTACAATAGAGCACACAAAGCTGTACGTCACCACCTCACAAGCCCATGGAGCAGAGGCAGGAGGTGGAAGGCTTGTGAATGAGACTGCGGCGTTACTCGAGCTGCTCAGATTAAATGACGAGCGGCTCTTCCTTCGAGGCGCCGACGGAGCCCCTGCTTCGGAAACAGAATTCCCGTCTGCTTCACCCCTGCATCCTCGCCCAGACTAAAAGGGCTGGAGGCAGCAGCGTGCACTGTCCCCACACAGTAGTGGCGATTAAGGCTTTTCTGGAGCACTCTAGTACAAGGGTTAAAGGCTGCAGAATGCGTTAGCCTGAGAGCGAGAGAGCAGAGGTAAGCTCTGGCTCGTTTGACTTCAGTGGAGAGAGGAGTGGGGGAAGGTCGGCTGGAGTCCTGACGGGGAGTTTGTTCTCTGTGTCCCCTTTTAAAGCTGCCACGTAGCACGCGCACACAGGTGTGCGGAAGGCGTGCTCTGTAACTCGGTGAACTGTTGGAAAGCAGCGTCCGTGCAGCCACCACGCAGGTCAAGAACTAGAATGGCACCAGCACCCAGAACATTCCTTCCCAGGGTGCCCCGCCCCCAGGTAGCCTCCGTCCTGTCTTTCTTGCAGAGTACAGTTTAGTTTTGCCTGGTTTGGGACTTCATGTAAATGGAACCGTGGCGTATGTAGATGCTTCTCTCCATACCGTGTTTCGATAATTACCCACCTTGTTGCCTGTGGTCCTAGTTCTTTCTTTTCTGTTGCTACATAGTATTCCATCCTAGGCGGAGGCCACCATGGATGCATTTTACTTTGGATGGTCATTTGGGTGGTTTCCAGTTTGGGAGTTGTTTCGAATAATGAACAGTGAAGCTCTTGCACAGCATCCAGGTCTCACAGAGAACTTGCTGGATTGTATCCAGTGGTGGCCAGGAGCTGCCCGGCCCCCTCCTCCCAGCTGGCCTGCTCCGGGGCTTCCCGCTGCCCATCTGCTGGCTGGGCAGCAGCTCTCTCTGGCTTCGCTGTGCCTGTCCCCAGTGGGATGAGACAGAGCACCACTCCGTGTGCTTTCCGATGTTTTCGCTTCCTCCTGGGAAGTGCTGCTACCACTGTGTTGCCCATTGTTTTTCCTACCGAGCATTCAGTCAACAGACCAGCCCTCTGAAGGTCACCATGGCCAGGGATTCAGGGATGGAGAACACACCTTCCCGGCCCCGAGGACACGAGTGTGTAGCTCTGAAAACAGACACATAAGCAAGTACAGGAGACTCTCCATCAGCCAGAAGTCATGCGACCAGCAAATCTTTTTGCCATTTATCTGGCATCTACCTGTCCCCGTGGGTGCCGGTTCACTGAGAGGCGTCTGTAATTTCCAAGATGGTGATGGGTGTCGCAGCACTGGACTCCCCCACTGGGCTGGCTGTTAGCTGAGGGCAGGCCTCTTCCTCACATCGGGCCCTCAGTGCTAAACATGTATCTGGCGCGTATTAGGTGCTTGGTAAGGGGGTGATAAATGGCTGAATGAGGCGCTTTTGGAGGATGGCGAAAGTGCCCAAGTCGGATAAGTGCAGGGAAGGAGAGTTACAAAATGAGGAACTACAGATTGCACCCACCTGCCACCTGCGGTGGGGCAAGGTCTCGGGAGGGAACATTTAAAGCAGATCTGGAAGCCGCGCAGGAAGTACATTCCAGGGGGCAAGATCGTGGCCTACACAACATGCAGTCCGGGGGCGACTGACACTCAGAGTGACGACAGTGGGGACAGTGCTGTGCAGGGGCTGCCCTGTGAATCTCAAAAGCAGTGGAGCTAAAACGGCAACCAAACACACAGGTATCTCCCGGGGCGTTGAGCCCTGGAATCCAGCTAGAGTCTTTCCTGGCCTCGTGGACCAAGTAGCGCAGACGCATGGCCTGGGCTCCAGGTCAGTTGAGTTTCTCCCATCTAGGTAACAAAAGCCATCTTTCTGGAAGTCCTGGTGTAGCGGGAGCAGGCAGAGTCGTGACGCAGGGCGCGTTCTGCGCCCACCTGGGTACCTGGGGCGCCACCTCCGTGACTGGGGACTCTGTCCAGCATGTTGTGAAGGTGAAGGGGACTTGCCCGCAAGGGCTCGGCCCTTGGATGGATGGTGGTGGCTCTGGAGCGTTTTAGGGTGTATAATCTGAATTGTTCACTTCCTGTTCCTGTCTTGCATTTTACTGGCTATTATAATAGTCATCAGTTTACAGTATTCAAGGCAAACGAGTACATAGTGCGCAGTGGGGACTGTAGGCATTTGAAGAGATGCGTCCCCCACGCACTTTGTACATTAGCGACACATGGTCGCATTGGTGCGGCCCTGGGGACAGGACCGGTGCTCGGCTTCCCGGGGCGTGTGTGCCCCCCCCCCGCCCCCCGGATCCTGCGGAGCCGAAGGACGGGGTGCCCCGGGCCCCGCGGGCGCGGTGAGGGCTGGCGGCGGCGGCGGCGCGGCCACGCCCCCGCTCTCGGCCAGCCTCCCCGAAAGGCGGTCCTTCCCCAGAAATGAAAGTGAAATTGAACCGGAGCCATTTCGCAGCGCAGGACGGCGCTTCCTGTCCCGCCGCAGCGACGCCCCTGTGGGAGCGGGAGCCTGGAGCCGGGAGCCGGGAGCCCACGGCCCGCGCAGGGCGGGGTGGGGCGGGGCGCACTTGGGGAGGGTCACGCGGCCCGGACATGCCTCCGGGGCTTCATGGACCCCAGACAGGTAAGCGCCTCCCCCTACCCCCCCCCCCGCCGTCCACGCTCACGGCCCGTGTTCGGTCCGCGCGGGCGCGCCGTGTGCGCGTCTTCTCGCCGGGCTGTGTAGGAGCCTGTGTCGTGCCAGGGACTTGTGCCCGGCCGAGCCACGCGCGGAAGAGGGGCTGTGGGGGCAGTGCACCCCCGTCTGAGGGGCGAGTCCTGAGCCTGGGTCAAGGCAAAGCCCTCTGGCTCTGCACTGGGACTGCGTGCTGTACGTTGGCTCTCACCTCCCCGCCTGCGTTCCACTTCCGCGAGGCCTTGCGGGGGTGAAGACCAGCCCTTCTTCACCTGCACCAGAAACGCGGTAGCACCTGTATGCATTACACGCAGGAACAGCAGACACGCAGCTGTGCCGAGCAAGGGACTCCGCACTGTGTGAGTCCGTTCACACGCGGGCGGGACAGGACGCAGACCAGGGGTTGTCCAGTGTTTCTGGGGCCGTTTGCAAATGGACATTTCAGACGCTAGGCTGCAGGCCTGCTTTCCGGGCAGCCGGGTCCCAGGGCAGATGGCCCCCAGGGCAGATGGCCGCCCTTCCTCCTCCCCTGCTCCGAGTGTGGCTGCTGGGATCACTGGGGCACGTCTAGGAGGTCCTAGGAGTTCCCACGTGCCCGCAGGAAGCCTGTGCTGCCTGTGGAGTCTCTCAGCCTGGGGAGAGCTGGTCCCTAGCAAGGACAAGGAAGGCCTTCCCTGCCCTGGGCATGCTCGCAGGTGAGGTGATCCCGATTGGCCCCAGTGTTTGCATCCCGGCCTGCTGTCTGTCACCCTGTTTGACAAGAGACCCTGAAGTATCCGAGTCAGAACCCAAGAATTTCCTTGTTTTCCAACTGTAAAGTCTTTTTGTTTAAAACAAAACTTAATAGAAAAATACACTAAAAAGGGTACGTCGCACTACCTGTAAATTTGCCTCCATTTTCAAAAAGGTTTATGAAATATGTACACGTGTGTGTGCTTTACACACACCTCTCCTTTGAGAGGATGAGGGACACCTGACTTGAAGGAAAGGCCTGTGTTCACCTGTACCAATACAGAACCCAGTGGAGCTCAGGTGGGAGAGGTGGGGCTCACGTCTTGATTCTAAATATGTAAGACGAGACTGCGGTGACTGCGGTGACGCTTGGCGGGGTGGCGCGTGTTCAGTGGCCTGCTACGTGTTCGCATAGTACAGAGACGCAGAGTGGGCGGGGGAGACGTGCCCGGATTTAGGAGAGAGCTCCACGGCTGGTGCCCTGCCGTCTTGCCGTCACTCCCACTCAGGGACTCTCCAGACGGCTGTTCTCAGGTGGGGGGTGACCTGGCTTTGCCTCTGGGGGACTCCAGTGGGAGGGTATGAGGAATGAATTAGTAATCGCCCTCTGACCTTAAAGTAACGATTAGCAAATGCGCGCGTCCTTTCCTCTGTCCATCCTAGCCGTGTACACACGCCCGTACTCGTGGATTTCGTTTGTTTACTGAAAAGGGACATAAATAGCATAATTTTTCTCTACAGCTTGCTTTTTTGTTGTTGTTTACCATTATATCGTTCCTAAATTTTGTCCAGGTGACTACAAATAGATTGCACCACTCTTTTTTCATTGTTGACTACCCTGCCATAGCACGGGCATGCCCTGACTTATTAGACTCTTCTCATCTGGATGGACATTCGGATGTTTTGCAGGTTTTGGCTGAGCAGTTGTAGTTTAAATCTAGAAAACATTTAGCTAGGAACCGACTTTAGCCACTTTGAAAGTTATTTTACCAAGGTCACTCAAAGAGCTCGTCAGAACAGCCCAGAAGAGCCCCGGGAGCGGGGCCCTCCCTGTGCGCGGCGCCCCTCCCCCACCCCGCAGCGTGGTGGGGGAGGGGCTGTGTGCCCCAGGAGGACGAGGAGAGGCGGGCTCGCGGGCTCGCGTGTCTGCGGGTCTCATTCACACGGTCCTTTGTTCATTCCGAATGCGGGTTCAGGGCCCGCCTGCCAGGCGCCGCTGTCTTAGGTCATTGAAGTACAGTCCTCGTCCGCCAGGAGCTGGCCGTGGGGTTGACTGTAGCCCCCTCAGTACTTCGTGGGGAATACTGGGGGCGGAGTATCCTCGGGGCACCACTCTTGTTAATCACCGCTGAGGTAGCCTGCAGTCTGTGTGGCCCTGGGAGGAAACAAAGCGGCGTGACCTGCGGGAGTTCGGAGTTCGGGGAGAGGGAACTTGCCCGCGCAGGAGGACCTGGGAGTGGGAAGTTCCCGCCAGAAGCTGGGGGCTGAGGAGCCCTGAGGACAGGGTCGGCGTGGTGGCGCCCGGGGAGCCGCGGCCGTGGGTGGTGTGTGCGGGGACGGACGGGACTGACAGGATGCGCGTGAGGGAGCGCGCCGTGCGGGGGCAGAGGGACGTGGGCCTGGCCTGGCTCCCACGGGGAGCGCGCCGTGCGGGGGCAGAGGGACGTGGGCCTGGCCTGGCTCCCACGGGGAGCGCGCCGTGCGGGGGCAGAGGGACGTGGGCCTGGCCTGGCTCCCACGGGGAGCGCGCCGTGCGGGGGCAGAGGGATGTGGGCCTGGCTCCCACGGGGATCGGGCTGTGCAGGGGCAGCAGCAGCGGAAGGGGCTGCGCTGAGCGCGGAGGTCGGTCTGGTTGGAACTGGGGCGTGTGCGGGCGTGGGGGGGCGGGGCGGGAGAGCCGCGTGCGCAGACCATCGCGTTGCGGGTTCAGGTCTTTGCTTCCGCGCAGGGTTGTGGCTGCAGATGGCCGGTCTGCTCCCCGTCTCCGGGGAGGTGGCGGGGGGGGGGGGGGGGCGCTGGTTCGGCTCTGGGAGTGGCGGGGTCAGCCTGGGGAAGGAAGAGGAGGCCCCTCGACCAACCTGGGGGCTGACTGCGTGAAAGCCCGGCGGCAGGGTTGACCCGAATCGGGTACCAAAGTGCAGTGACAGCCTCACTGAAATGTCCAGGGCCCCAAGCAGGGGTCAGCATCCTCCTCCATGCGCCAGGTGGAAGCGTTGGGACAGGAAACAGGCCGGGACCTCGGGTGGCGAAGGGGGTGACCCGGTCAGGCGAGGGGGTGAGGCAGGAAGCCCCGCAGCCGCAGTGCGGCCTGGGTGAGGAAGGGAAGTTGTGGAGACAGTGGCCATCAGCACGAGGGGGGTCAGCAGAGCGCCGCCCTCCTCCCTTTTTGTAAAAGACGTGTCACGTGCTGTGGGCGGGAGACCCTGGCCCCTTCCAGAAGCAGGTGGCTGACCCCCTAGAAAGGAGTTTCAGGGTTTGAGGCTCAGTGGGAGCCCCGGCTAGAGTAGTGGTGCGATGGAGTGCGCAGCTGGACAAGGCCCCGGTGTGGCTGGAGGTGGAGGTGGCGGCGGTCACTGAGGATCTCCACAGCCGGGACACCACGAGCGGGATTGACATGAGTGCTGACACCCTTATTGTGGTGGGGTGTGGGGGCTCAGGGGCTGAAGCTAAAAAAGGGCACAGCTGCCTGCAGGTCCCTGGAGCCTTCAGAAGACACAGCAGAGACACACGTGAGGAAGCATGGCTCCCAGCCACCGCCCCCCGTCCCCCAGGTCTGCTTGCCCCCGGGAAGGGCAGCAGGGTCTCTTCTGGCCCCCGCCCTGGGTCCCAAGTTCTCTGTTCTTGGTTGGTGGAGGGTTAGGGGGGTGGCTGTGTCCCATAGAACAGGCTGCCGACGGGCACGGGGAGGAGCCACTGTGGGGTGAGGGTGGACTATGCGTCCAGAAGCCAGTGCCACCCGTGCGGTAGGAACGCCTGCCCTGAGTCTGGGCACCACGCTGCGGTGTGAGCGTGCCGGGCCTTTTCTCTAAAGAATCTTCCAGCGCCAAGTTCTACCACACCCCCAGGATGGCCTGGGGAGCAGGTGAGCCTTGTGCTCCTGCGGCCCTTCCCCGGCTGGGAAGGTGTCCACTGTCACAGCCCTGGAGGACTGGGTGCCACGTACATTGTTCTTTTTGTCCTCTTCATCCAAAGGGTAGATTTTGGACACAAGGGGACTGTGCTGTGGTCTGTTCCTGGTCCCCAGGCTCCTTTGACATTTTTGGTTATTATTCTGGTTTTCTTCTTAAAGCGTCTATATGTGTGTGTTCCTGATTTTAAAAGGGTTAATTTTTGGATGAGTGGGGAGATTCATTCTCAGCTCCCTAAAGTCCTGCTGAAGGGACAAGAGCCAGTTAGGTGGCAGGTGAGAGTCCGCGTGCCCCAACTCCTGCTCCTCTCTCTCCCTTTGGTGGGTCCCCAGGTGGTACTTGCAAGGTGGGCAGGGCACGCTAGCTGGGTCACCAGCCCCTCCCAGCCACCAGGAGTCGGGTACAGGCTCCCTGTCAGTGCCCACTCACCTCTGGTGTCTTCTCGTTCTGCAGGGCTGCTTCCTCAGCACCTACCACCCCCCACCAGCTCCAGGCTTTGAGCAGAGCACGCTCACACACCTGCAGCCGGGGCCGGGGGCCGGTCTCAACAGCTTCCAGCTCCAGCAAATAGAGTTTCTCAAGGGGCAGCTGCTGGAGGCGCCCTTGGTTGCAAAGCAGACACCGCTGCTGCCGTTCTTCCCTGGACTCCAGCCGAGGTTTCCGGGACCCCCGGCCCGAAGCAGGCAGCAGGAGCCCTGGAGCGTCCCTGGGGCCAGGCCTCTCAGCAGTCAGGTGCCCCAGAGAGGGCCGCCACCCCCGTCCCCCCGTGGCCGGAGTCTGCCATGGAGAGGCGTTGACAGGCTGTCCTCCCACTTCCAGGAGCTGAATATCAGCGCGGGGCAGGAGCAGAGGGTCTTAGCGCTCCTGCAGGGCCTCGGCGAAGGGAGGGCCACCACAGCCCATGACCTGGCCCGGAAGCTCCACGTCCCAAAGAAGGAAGTCAACCGCATCCTGTACTCACTGGCCAAGCAGGGCCGGCTACACCGGGACGCGGGGACGCCCCCTCTGTGGAGGATCGCGGTTCCAGCTTGGACCCAGTGCGGCCCCACGGCACGAGCGGACAGCCCGTGCCCGAGAGCTCTGGGCCCAGAGCCCAGCTTAGAAGCTGAGGGCAGAGAGCCCACGTCGGCGTTCGAGGGTCTCCCCGAGCCCCTGGACATGGCGGAGATCAAGGACAAGATCTGCGAATACCTGTTTAGAGTGTCTAACTCCTCTGCCCTGAATCTGGCCAAAAACATTGGCCTCACGAAGGCCCGGGACATCAACGCCGTGCTGATTGACTTGGAGAGGCAGGGGGACGTCTACAGGGAGGGGACAACCCCTCCCATCTGGTATTTGACTGATAAGAAGCGAGAGAGGATCCAAATCAAGAGAAACACGAACAGTATTCCCGAAGCCACTCCAGCTGCTGTCCCTGAGACCAGCAGACATGCGGAGCCCCCCGCCTGTCCCTTACCCGCGTCAGATGCCTCAGCCTGCGTGGTGACCCCAGAAGAGGTGAAGAACGGGCAGGACCCGGCCATGAAGTCAGAGAGCAGGCAGGAGGCCCCGCCGGAGCCAGCTGAAGCAAAACCACCTGTTCATAACAATGGCCCCTCGAAAACAGTGTACACTGACTTTGAAAATGGCCAGTGGGCCACCGATGACATCCCCGATGACTTGAATAGCATCCGCGCAGCGCCCGGTGAGTTTCGAGCCATCATGGAGATGCCCTCCTTCTACAGCCCCGGCGTGCCGCGGTGCTCCACCTACAAGAAGCTGGCCCAGTGCCAGCTGAAGAACCCCATCAGCGGCCTGTTGGAGTACGCCCAGTTCGCCAGTCAGACCTGTGAGTTCAACCTGATGGAGCAGAGCGGGCCGCCCCACGAGCCTCGGTAAGCACCCCCGGTGCTGCGTGCTGGCCCCCATCCCCTCCCCACTCCTTCCTGCCCTTCGGCTGGGTCAGTCTGCTGGCCCTTCCGCCAGGGCAGGGAAGGTTGTCGACGCACCCACCAGAACCTCAGCTGAGCAAGGGGGGGTGGACCCCACTGGCTGAAACGCAGCTCCTGGGAGGTGACGAGCACGCGTGCACCAGTGTCGTGCCTGCCTCCCGAGGCTGCTGGTCACAAAGGCGATGCCCACTCCCAGTGTCATCCCCCCTTTCCTGATACTGAGCTCCCCAGAGAGGCGCAGGACGGGCAGGTTGGAGCGGGCTGGGCAAGGCCAGGTGCCACTGGGCAGCAGTGCGCCCCCTACTCCCGTAGGGATGTGGGGAGGTGCTGTGCATGGCCGCCAGCCTGGTGAGGGGGCGTTCTCAGTTCATGCACCTCTGCATGGGTGGTGGGCGGGCACCTGCTCCACTCCTGAGCTGTGAGATCTGAGCGGGCTCCTGCAGGCCAGGGGACGGACGGAACTGCTGGAGAGCCTGAACCCCAGGAAGCCTTGCAGCTGCACACCCCAGCTAGACAGCACACCTGTGGGGACGGGAGGTGGTGCCATGGACCTTTCTGTTAACCCAGGCAGCTCCAGAGGGCAAGGCCTCCCAGCTGGACCCTCAGTTCTCACTGGGACCGTCTTAATGTCACACGCTGGCATTGCAGGAAGGCTGGGAAGTCAGGGCTGTCTGTCCAGAAGCAGGGAGGGGGTGCGGATGGCTGTCGTTCCCTCTTTTCCCTCCGTCCCCCTCCCTGGATCGGGGAGAGGCAATGGGCTCTGTGGTTAACCCTTCTTGGACTCTAGCTATGAGGAGCATGGATGCCATGTTCAGATGTTTCAGAAGACGCAGGAAAAACAAATCTGACCTACTTTTCTAAGTGAAATCCCAGATTGAGCAAAGAGCTGAACGAATCTGAACACTTGGACAGACGAGGCCTGAGCGCAGGCCCAGAACAGATGCTTTTTGGTTTTCTGCATAACAAGGGGTCATTCCTTTCATCTCGGGCTTTAGAATGACTCAAAACAAGCCATCAGAGTGGCATGTCTCTGTGAGTAGGTTGGGGACAGGAGCAGGCCCCAAGAAGCGGCAGGTGTTTGATCCCTGTGGTGTCCAGGGAGCGCGAGTCTGTGCTGTAAAGCCTGTGCTGGCCTCAGGCACTGCCCTGGAGGGCCATGCCAGAGAGGGCCCCGGGATGCAGGCCTTCTGGTGGCCAGCACGCTGGGAACGGTGGCTTCCACCCAGGCGTCTCGATTCACTGCTGAGAGACAGTGGGCTCCCCTGGCCTCGTGTCGCTGTGGTTGCATTTGCTCCAAGGAGCTGTGGGGAGAAAGGCACTGGCTGCTCTGTCTCCACAAAGTAGGGACAGGCTGAGCCTCCGAGGGAGTCCCTTGGCCTGTCCTCCGTGTCCTCCACGAGCCTGTAGTGTGGCAGTTCAGGGTGACGCGCCCTTTGGAGGGGGCAGAAGGGAGGCCTAGACTAGTGTTCACACTTCTAATCACTTTCTACCAAGATTTAAATTCCAAGTTGTCATCAATGGCCGAGAGTTCCCCCCAGCTGAAGCTGGCAGCAAGAAGGTGGCCAAGCAGGACGCGGCCATGAAAGCCATGACAATTCTGCTTGAGGAAGCTAAAGCCAAGGATGGCGGGAGAGCAGACGACCCCTTCTGCTGCTCCATGGAGAAGGAGCCCGAGCAGGTGGGTGGCCCGCCTCTTCAGGCCGCTGGTTACTGTCCTTGGCACCGAGGGACCCGGACTCTCCCTGGCCCTCTGGAAGCCATTCCGGCCTACAACTGAGCCTGAATCTCAGAGTCAGCTGCCTCCCGCCCCTCTCCCCGCAAACCCCAGCTCGCCTTCCGGCCCCCCCACCACACACACACACACCACCTAGAGCTTCAGGATTTCAGAGTTGAACGCAGCATCGTAGATGGTCAAGTCCAGCCGCCTCGGCAAGGGAAGGCCCCAGAACCTTTAAGTGACTCACCCTTTCCTGCCACGCCCCTAAACCCCGCCCCCACGCGTTGGACAGACGCCGGTGTTTTCTTAGTCGTGTGCTTTGTCCTTGTGTCCCGTCTCGTTCTCTGCAGACCTCGGAGGCCCAGCCTGCCAGCCCTTCGGCCGCGTCCTTCTTTTCCGGGAAGGACCCGGTCACTACGTTGCTTGAGTGTGTGCACAAGCTGGGGAGCTCCTGTGAATTTCGCCTCCTGTCCCGAGAAGGCCCTGCCCATGACCCCAAGTACATCCCTCCTGTCGTGTGTCCCTGCCGAGGTTTTTCTCAAAAGAGCGATACATTTCCTCCCTGCGTCCTCTGGGACGGCAGACCGTCACAGAGCGATCGCTCCTGCTTCCGATGTGGGGGTGGACGGGGGCACCTGGGACTGGGCACTCCAGGTGTGAGGCAGGGGCCGAGCACGAGCGGGGTAGGTGGCCCTGCGGGGGTGGGGGATGGGGATAGGGGGACAGAAATGAATAGGCCCCAGGTGCACCCGAGCAGCTCGGCCCTGAGGCTCTGCGGACATGCATGGTCAAGGACTCCTGAGGGAGGTGAAATGGGGCTGAAGCTGAAGTGCTGAGCAGGGTTGGGGCAGGCTGCGAGACGGGCAGGAGGCAGAAGGGACTGCGTGAGCCAAGGCACACAGTGATGCGTGCAAGGACACAACAGGTCGTGGAGGACGGATGCCACCTGACCGAGGCGAGGGAGGCCCGTTGAGTCAGAGCCCATTAACCCCGCCCCTCCCGTCTCCCGTAGGTTCCAGTACTGCGTCGCTGTGGGGGACCACACCTTCCCTACTGTGAGCGCCCCCAGTAAGAAAGTGGCAAAGCAGATGGCAGCAGAGGAGGCCATGAAGGCCCTGCACGGGGAGGCGAGTGACACCACGCCCGAGAGCCAGGTGGGGCTGCTTCCAACTGAAAAGGGTGGTTCGGGTCGCCCGTGCACCCCTTGGCATTGCCGAGCGTGCTGACGGATCCCGTCTGGGTGGGCCCTGCTCCTGCAGCCCGCAGGTGCCAGCGCGGAGTCAGGGGAGAGCCTGGAGCCTGCACTGCCTACCAAGGTCAGGAGGGTCGGCCAGCTGGTCCGGTACCTGAACACCAACCCCGTGGGCGGCCTGCTGGAGTACGCCCGCTCCCACGGCTTCGCTGCGGAGTTCAAGCTGGTGGACCAGTCGGGCCCTCCCCACGAGCCCAAGTGAGTGTGCCCGCCCCACGGCGGCCGGGGCGATGGCGGGGAGCGCGACGGGGTCGGGGAGAGCCCAACGGTGGCCAGGACGACGGGACAGGAACCAGATCCGCCCCATCTCCAGGGCCTCCCGGGAGCCCGTCCACCAGCTGACTGGAGAGGACAGCCACTCCAGACAGCGTGATCCTTTCGGACCTTTAACCGATTTCAGTTTCTGAGGCCGACGCTATGTACACAGAAAATCGTTCAGGCTGGTTTAGAAATATGCAGTGTACAGCTCCAGAGGACAGAACCATCAAAGCCTCGTGACTCGGGGCCACTCCTGCCTCTTAGGAGAGTGTTTTTTACTGCTAATAAACTACTCTTTCACCACTTAAAAAGATAAAGTGTAGAGCGAAATGTCTCATTGCTGTCTCAGACTTCTAGTTTCCCTCCCAAGACCCATACACGATTACCAGTTTCTTGAATCATTCTAGAAATTTCCATGCATGCTATTAGTGTGTTTTCCTTTCTGGTTTTAAACAAAAATAAATACATATCATGTCTTTGTTCTATGCTTTGATCCTTCACTCACCGCTGTTTTAGAGATGAATACAAATCGGTATATGCACATCTGTCAGAGTCACATGGCTAGGTCACATTTAATTGAATAAACACTTACAATTTTAAAGTGTTTGTGTTTTGAAGCCAGCAATATGAAAGGTCTTTTGCAGACTGGCTAATTAAACCACAGTACATCCACACATAGGAATGCTATACAGCTATAAAGAGTAAGGTGCACCTCAGGCATGGAGTGCTCTGGGGCAGCTTCCTCATGAAATGACGTGGCATCAAGAGGCACGTAAGTAGTGTGCTCATAGGCACACGGAGTTGTTTCTAGAAGGATCACAAATCCTGGTAATAGTGTTTGCTCCTGGGGAAGGAGGGACACTTACTTTTCATTACATACTCTTAACTATTTGAGGTTTTATTTGCACGGTGTCCAGTGCTTTGATTTTAAAACATAATTAAGCAGTAAAGCTCATAAAAATGAATAGTGTATTTTAAATGTCTTAATAGTAAGTAGTGTTATTCACGTATTTGTGTTTATATGCTACTTGTGTTTGCTCTTCTTGAACTGCCTATTCTTGTCCATGTCCGTTTTTCTTTTGGCTTGTTACTCCCTCCTTACTTATTGATAATGTAAGAGCATTTAACGTAATTAAAACAACAACAATAAGTTCCTAACCAGCATGCCCCATTTTAGAACACTCTGCCCAGAGGGGCCATCAAAGGCCCCCTTATCCCGTCCTGTGGCAGACCCGTCCGCCCTCCAAGCTGCTAAACTTCCTTTACGATACAGATGGGCGTAGAGCCTTTCCAGGCAACAGTATCCGGTCAGAACTGAATAACGTCATATCGTGTTACTCTATAGCCACCTTCAGATTATGGCAGGTGGGACTGGTTTTGCATGGTGGTAGTGACGTAGAGTTTCCTTTTGAAATATGTTTACATTTTACAAGAGCCAGTTTAGAAAAGAACATTACGAAGTCGTAGTCCGAGCACGGTCTGGGTCTCTCAGAAAACCCACTGCGACCCGTGGGCGTCCGGAGTTGGGGCGGCGGGGCTGGCAACAGCGCTGGGCTGGTAGGGCCGTCTGTGGGCGGGGCTGGCCGCATCCTTGGGGGGTCAGCCATCAGGGTCGGGGGCTTGGCTTCACCCCTGCTTCTCATCCCAAAGGTTTGTGTACCAAGCCAAAGTTGGGGGTCGCTGGTTCCCAGCCGTCTGCGCGCAGAGCAAGAAGCAAGGCAAGCAGGAGGCCGCCGACGCCGCCCTGCGCGTGCTGATTGGGGAGGACGAGAAGGCCGAGCGCATGGGTTTCACAGAGGTAACCCCCGCGGCAGGGGCCAGGCTCAGAAGACCTGTGCTCCTCCTCTCCAGGTCCCCAGAGGCACAGCCAAAGACAGTTAAGACGTCTACTTTTGTGCTGCCTTTCTTGGGGGCCCGGCTAACTCCTCCCTGGGGGGAGTTCACTTTTTTTAAGTCGCTGCCCTGTGACCTATGTGTCCCTGGGCTTTATTTACAGTATCCTCAAGAGATCATGGAACTGGGACAGAGGAGCGGGGGGGTGGGGGGGAGCCAGCTCCCGGCCGTGTGGACTCACTCCCCCCACCCGCCCTGAGACGTGGCGCCTCCTGTCCCCACAGCTCCCACTCACGGGCAGCACCTTCCACGACCAGATCGCCATGCTCAGCCACCGCTGCTTCAACACGCTCACCAACAGTTTCCACCCCTCCCTGCTCGGCCGCAAGATCCTAGCTGCCATCATCATGAAGAAGGACTCGGAGGACCTGGGCGTCGTGGTCAGCCTGGGGACAGGTCAGTAGGGCCCTGAGCGCGCGCCCCAGCGCCGCCCACCCCGGTGCCTGGGGGCTTGTCGTCCTCCTTAGGGCCAGTGGGTCCTTACTTCCTAGGCGAGAGCGTGGGGAGCCAGGGGCTGAGAGTGCAGGCCGTTTCCGCCCCTGCCCGCTGCACCGCGCTCCCCCCGGCGCCCCTCACGCTCTCTTGCCCTCCCAGGGAACCGCTGTGTAAAGGGCGACTCTCTGAGCCTGAAGGGTGAGACCGTCAATGACTGCCACGCCGAGATCGTCTCCCGCAGGGGCTTCATCCGGTGAGCGCGACCGCGCCCCGCGCCCCACGCCCGATGGGCAGGGCGCCCCGGGCTGTATGGCCTGACCCGGGCTGTGTCCACTCGCAGCCAGCTGTTGGGCATGCCCCCTTTTTCTGCTCACCCCGTCCAAGCCCTTTTAGAAAAGGACAAAATGACGTCGTGGTCCTGAGGGACCAGGAAGCCTTCGGTCTCCATCTGGGTGCCCAGACAGCCCCGCTGCCCTGCCAGCCTTCTCCCGTTCCCCTTCCCCGTACCTGGTGGGGAGATGCCACAGCCTCCCCTCGTCCTCGAGTCCATCACCCCAGAACCTCTGCAGCCACCAGAGGGGGCCCTGGCAGAAATGAAACTGACCCGAAAGGCTCCGCGAGCTTTAGGGAGTGCTGAGGCCCCTGTGGACCCCCACTCAACCGGAGGTAGCAGAAAGCCTAAAGGCTTTCCTTACTCGAGGTCGCAGGGCCGGAGCGGCTGCCCTTCGCAGAGCCGAGCCGTCTTCCTAACCCGACACCCTGCTCGTAGGTTTCTCTACAGCGAGTTAATGAAGTACAACCCGCAGACTGCGAAGGACAGTATATTTGAGCCTGCCCACGGCGGAGAGAAGCTGCAGATAAAGAAGACCGTGTCGTTCCATCTCTACATCAGGTCCGCAGGCCCCGCCCCGCCAGGCTCCCGGGACCGGGGGTCGGAGTGCCGTCCTGGTCCGTGAATCAGCCGGGTCGACCGGCCCGCCCCCCTGCGCACGGCGGCTGGGGGGACGCTCACGTGCACGTCCGGGCCCCCCATCCCTGGCCCCGCGTCCCTGCGCACAGCGGCTGGGGGGACGCTCACGTGCACGTCCGGCCCCCCCATCCATGGCCCCGCCCCCTGCGCACGGCGTCTGGGGGGACGCTCACGTGCACGTCTGGATCCCCCTCCCGTGCACAGGCCCCAACTCCTGCGTACGGCGGCTAGGGGGACGGTCATGTGCACGTCCACCCCGCCCTAATCCACAGGCCCTGCCCCCTGCGTTCGGAGGCTGTTGGGACGGTCATATGCACGTCCACTCCGCCCTAGTCCACAGGCCCTGCCCCCCTGCGCACGGCGGCTGGGGAGATGCTCACGTGCACGTCCACGGCTGGCTTCACAGCCCCCCGCTGCCACCACGTGAGCAGTTGCCGAGCCCAGGGAGCTGGCAGGTGTTAACGACGCCCCTCCTCTGCAGCACTGCCCCGTGCGGGGATGGCGCCCTCTTTGACAAGTCCTGCAGCGACCGTGCTGTGGAGAGCACAGACTCGCGCCATTACCCGGTCTTTGAGAACCCCAAGCAAGGCAAGCTGCGCACCAAGGTGGAGAACGGTGAGTGGGTGTCCTGTATCCCCGCTGGAGGCGCTGCAGAGTCCAGCCTCGTCCCACGGTCTGGACGTGAGCTGCCTGGGTAGAGGGTCTTACTGACAGGGACAGGGTCGGGGAATGGTCTGCAGGAGGATGGAAATTCCAGGCTGCTTTCTTCAGGGGTGTGGTGCTCAGGGCGGAGAGCCTGGCTGACGGACTGTAGGAGTTGTCCCCTGTTGGCAGGATCCCCTCGGGAGGGTGGGGAAATGACAAGCACAACCCTGGGTGCAGAGCCGAGCCGTAGGGAGGTGACGGCCTCATGTGCTAGCTTTGTCACCTCTACTGTCCCTTGACATCTCCGCTCTGTCTTGGCCACTCCTGTTCCCTTCTCCAGTCCCTAGCGTGGGAACACAGCTCCCCTGGGGCCCAGCGACTCGCCCCCCAGCCTTTCTCTCCAGGAGAAACAAAAGCGTGTCCCCACGAGAAATGTGCACGAACACTCACAGCAGCATCACTCAGTTGAGCAAAACGTGGAAACAAAACCCTAACGTCCATCAGCTGACCATAAAAGGGGAGGGGGTGCCAGTGCACGCTACGGCGTGGACGGACCTCAGATTCGTGTGAAGTGGTAGACGCCAGACACTGATCACAGGGCACGGTTCTGTCGCCGGATCTGTCCAGAACAGGCAAATCCAGGGGCAGGAAGCAGAGACGGGTTGGGGGGAATGGGGCGAATTCCTGGGGGGGGGTTCTTTTGGGGGTGACGATGTTCTAGAAGTGGTTATGGGATGGTTGCACCGCTCCGCGCTACCCCCGAAGTCCGTGACTTGCACACTGGGCCTGGTGAACACCTCATGAGACTTCCTGAGCGAACGGTGGAGCCCCCGCTGCCTGGGGCTTCCGCTGCGTCTGAGACCCTCTTAGCTGTCCCTCCCTTGCCTTCAAGGCCCCCACCAGAGCCCTGACGTAGGTGCCGGTCTGTTGTTTTGCGTCTGGCCTGTCCCTTTCTCGCCCCACACCTCACACACGCCCTTGGGGGATGACTGGACGTCTGACGAGCAGCGGCGCGGGTGGCCGCTGGCCCGTGTCGGAGGAGGGCAGCGGGTCTGACCGAGCCCCACCCCCAGGGGAAGGCACCATCCCGGTGGAGTCCAGTGACATCGTGCCCACGTGGGACGGCATCCGGCTCGGGGAGAGGCTGCGGACCATGTCCTGCAGTGACAAGATCCTGCGCTGGAACGTGCTCGGCCTGCAGGGCGCCCTGCTGACCCACTTCCTGCAGCCCGTGTATCTCAAGTCTGTGACGCTGGGTGAGGGGCCTGCCCGCCATCCTAGTCCCGGGTCCCAGCAGACTGCTTCGTTGCGCGGTGTTAACCCCCACCCCCGTTATACTGAAGGGTCGGCCACCAGCTCCATGGGAGGGTGGGTTAGGCCACAGGCCCCAGGACGGACGTGCCGGGAAGGCCTCTCCCTCAGGACGAGCCACGAACACACGGCGGTGTCCTCGTCACCTCGGGCTCCACAGCCTTGGCCTGACCGTGGTGGCCCCGTGTGCGTCCCGGGGCCGGGTCAGAAGGGGCCTGCTGACAAGAGGGGCCTGTGTCTCGGCCGCCCCGCCCCCTCGGCCCGCCCCGCCCCCACGCGCCTGCGCACCTGGTGCAGACGCAGGCGTGTGCATTTCTCGTTCCCAGGTTACCTCTTCAGCCAAGGGCACCTGACGCGGGCCATTTGCTGTCGTGTCACAAGAGACGGGAGTGCGTTTGAGGAGGGACTGCGACATCCCTTTACTGTCAACCACCCCAAGGTGCTGTCACCCATCCATTTTCCCCTTGACAGATCTCTCCCTTTCGGGCAGTTCTGTCCGCAGAGCTGTCATGTACCCAGCGGGCAGGGGGGGCCTTCGTGGTACCCCGAGAGCTTACCCTTTCCTCCTCTCGATTGCCAGCTGCTTTCCTCCTTCGAGTCCGGGAATTCCTTGGAGTGGCAGTGGGGTTGGCAGGTCTGGGGTCTCAGCTGCACGGAGAGGCCCTGTGGGCCTCGCGTGCGTGCTCTGAGCCTGTTCTGAGGGCTTCTGTCTGTCCCCGTGCTCCCGGGACCCCAGGTTGGCCGAGTCAGCGTGTACGATTCCAAACGGCAGTCCGGGAAGACCAAGGAAACGAGCGTCAACTGGTGTCTGGCTGACGGCTATGACCTGGAGATCCTGGATGGGACCAGGGGGACTGTGGACGGGTGAGGAACAGGGACGTCGCGGGAGGGCTCCCGGCCCGCCTTGCGTCTCCCCCGGGGCGCCCCCAGGGTCCCCAGTGGGCAACGCGTGCTTTCGTTCCCCCAGGCCACGGAACGAGCTCTCCCGAGTCTCCAAAAAGAACATCTTCCTTCTGTTTAAGAAGCTCTGTTCCTTCCGGGGCCGCAGGGACCTGCTGAAACTCTCCTACGGCGAGGCCAAGAGGGCGGCCCACGAGTACGAGCTCGCCAAGAACTACTTCAAGAAGAGCCTGAGGGACATGGGCTACGGGGAGTGGATAAGCAAACCCCAGGAGGAGAAGAACTTTTACCTCTGCCCAGTGAGCCATGACTGACGGCCGGGGCGCCGCGCACACTGGGGCCACAGCATTCCTTGTCGCATCGCTGCAGGGCCCCCCTCCCCTCCCCGCTCCCCCGTGGAACCACAGCAGGTGCTGGCGATCCCGCTCTTGTTGGGGATACCAGGCCCCCCGCGCCCCCGCCGAGGTCGAGACCGCAGGGCAAGGCCGAGGGGTTCTCTGCCCATCCCACCCAGAGCAGCAGCGGCACTGTGCACCTGCCGCCTGCTCCGGCCCGGACTCCGGTCGGGGTCGTCCACGTCCCTCTGCCGCATGGACCCCTGGCGTAGGTCCTCGTCAGCGTTGTGACTCGTGTCGGGCACTGACAGGTTCACTGGTGGGCTCCGCAGGCCCCTCCGCTTCCCTGCGCCCTCCTGAGATTCCATCCTGGGGACCCGGGGTCTCTTCTTCCTCCGAGAGGTTAAAGAGGTGAACTTGGAAGATCTCTTGTGACGTTTACAGGGGCAGGAGTGGGATACTGCAGTCCGCTGCTGCCCGAGCCCCCTCCGGGCCTGCACTGGAGCCAGCAGGAGGGGCTCAGAGGCAGGGAAGGCCACCGCTCAGAGGTGTGTCCCTTCCCCGCGCGGCAGGGGAGGCGAGGGCCAGCGGGGCCGGCTGAGGGACTGCCCGAGCAGTAGCCGAGGCGTCCCCTGCAGGGGTGACCCACACCTCTCCCCGTGGGGTACACACAGGCCTTAGGCTGTTGCCCGGCTGCCAGCTGCCCCTCCTCCAGCCTTGCTCGGGATCTGCCCCCAGTGGCGGCTTGCAGCCAGAGCCGGGGGCAGACCCCTGCGGCCGAGCAGCTCTGCTCAGATAATCAGGACTCAGCAAGACGTCGGCGGAAACCAGGTGCTGCGCCAGGACTCGGTTCACCTGCGTGTCCGAGTGGCACCGAGAGGCGGCGGCTGGGTCGTGGCTCTGTTAGGAGTAAGGGAGTGCCGGGACAGTTGCTCCTTCACTGCTACCGATCCCCTGTCATAATTACACGGATTTAAAAGTCACGTGGTTTTCCATTTCTCCAAGCACCTTTTTTTCTTTTTCTTTTTTTTTTTTCTTTTTTTTTTTTTCTTTTTCTTTTTTTCTTTTTTTGGCCAGATAGCTTGAGAAGGTCATTTGCGGGCAGATCACAGACCTGAGGCCTCCCTACCCATAAGGGCATCTTTAAAGGGTTGATGCACCACAGCAGGTGTAGGTGACAGGCCTGGTTGTCCTCACACTCCGGAGGTGGGGCCCTGGGACCACACCTCCAGCTGACGTCACCTCTGGTCGGGCCGTGGGCCTCGCGGCGGTCGCTCTGAGCCACAGCAGACGTGCTCGGGAGGAGCGTGGCGACCGCCCCGTCTGGACCCCCGCCGCCTCTTCCCTGTAGAGCAGGGGTGTCCAACCCTGTGGCTTCCCTGGGCCGCAAAGTAAGAAGAACGGCCTTGGCCCACACACAGCATACGCCGATACAGCTAATGAGCTGGAAGAGAGGCCCGTGCATAACGCGACGTTCGTAATGTTTTCAGAGGGCCTCCGAGTTGGTGCTGGGCCGCATGCGGCCAGTGGGCTGCAGGGTGGACAGGCTTGGTCCAGGCAGGCATGTCCACCCTGCAGCCCCGCACGGCTTTGCATGCGGCCCAGCACAAACTCGTAACTTCTTAAAACTTCATGAGAGTTGGGTTTTCTTAGCTCATCAGCTAAGGTGGGCGGGTGTATTTTATCTGTGGTCCAAAACGATTCTTCCAACGTCGGACACCACTGGGCTGCACAGGGTCCCCCCTCGTGAACACGCCTGGACCTGCAGGTGGTTTCCCGTCGTCACCCAGCCTGCAAAGCACCAGCGGGTGACCCCCACCCGCCCCACCTTCGCAGCAGTAGATGCCCTCACGCCCTACTCTGTGGCTTCTGTTCCCAAAAGTTGACCAAATGAGAAAATCCAGGTGTCTTTAATACACTGAGGAGACTTTGCGGACACCAGGGTGTCCCAGGGAGCTAGTTGGGAGACGGCCCGTGTTGTGGGTGGGACCACCCTGCCCCAGTCCTGGGTGGCAGCTGGTCTCTGGAGGTTCAGCTGGCTCCTCAGGATGGCGGCCCCTCCCTTCCTGCCTCGTCACGAGACCCTCCTGCAGAGCTGTGACTCAGCTGCCTCTGGCCCTCAAAACACCAGGCCCCCCGCCCACCCCAGGGCCTTGTCTGGCAGCCTTGAACCCCGTGTCTGCTGAGAGGAGCCTGGGCGCACCCCCACTGCCCCGCACCAAGGGGCGGAGGGGACAGAGCCCCGCCCAGGGCGTCCTCACTTCCTTGTCCGATCTTTGTTTTTAATGAGCATAGCCCCTCCCCCACTTTCTTTTAAATGATCTTTGTAGTTGATTTGTCTGAACTGTGGCTATTGTGCATTCTTTGAATAATCATCTTGTAAAAATTGTTGCTGCTTAAAGCTATTTCCTTTACTCACATTGAAGGGACTTTTGGGGGTTTGGGGGTCTGGGCAGTGGCCCCAGGAGCAGCGTGGGGATGAGCCCACGTGGACTTGGATGCCACTGTGAGGACCGCAGTCAGGTTTTGGATTGGCTCTCCCGCATCCCTGCCTGCCAGTGACTAATACGCACACATTCCTCCTCAATAAAGCCCGCGGCTCTGAAGTGGCAGAGAGCTCCGAGTCCTGGCTTCTTGGGGAGGGGGGAGGGGGGCACAAGGGCTTCCTTCAGGCAACAGCACCACTGCGTCTGACAGAACTTGGGGAGAGGGCCACCCCACCCCCCATCAGAGCCCACCCTTAAATATGTCCCCAGAACGGCCCTGGCGATGACATCACCGTTTATGTAAGAATCTGCTTGGGGGCCGTTTTCCTGCAGCCCCTGTGCCCCACCCCGCAGGGCTGTGTGTATTTGGGGTCACGGTGCGGCCTGGCTGCCGTGTGGGGCTGCTTGCTGCTTCGTACACGGCATCCAGCATATTTTTGTGTCTCGGATTTCGAGAAGGCACCACTGTCCATGCTGCAATTTAGTCCAGAATTTCTAGCAGTCTCCTTGGCCTTTTAAATGACACCACAGCAGAGGGCACAGCGGTGAGGCTGTAAGTCGCGACACTTCCCGTCCGTGACGCGGAGGCAGCGCCCGAGCCCCGGAGGGCCAGTGCCGAGTTTGGGGGCACAGGGAGGGCCGGAACTCCGTGGGGCTCGGTCACAGCCCGATGAAATGGTGCTGGGCGATCTGGGGAGGACAGGGGGCCGCCTGCCGTGATGTGCCAGCAACCTGGAGCGCCTGCCCCCTCTGTCCTCAGCCCCTCGCCCCCCTGGGAGGGGACTGTCATGCCGTGGTCTTCTAGAGAGGGGACGATTCCTTCTACCTGGGGCAAGTGCCAGGCGTGCTGCAGGGCACGCGGCCGCCCCCCACCCCCTCCGGGTGGGCCCACAGCCTCCTCTTCAGCTCATTTCAGTGACTGTTACCCCACATCTCCTCTGGGGGGCACGATTCGGTACCATTTCCAGGATCTGGGCCCCGATCAAACCAGTGTCCAGGAGCAGCTCTGCCCTCCACGCTCCCTACAGCCGGGACTGCCTGGAGCGCAGGGCCTGTGAGGAGGCCCCGGCCCCCGAGTCTTCGCCTCCGCCTGTCCTCAGGGTCCCTGCTGTCCAGGGGTCCCCCCCAGAGCTGCTTCCAGACTCGGACGCCTACAGGCCCAGGCATCCGGCCACTTCATTTCCATCTAACAAATGGACTTGGCAACAAATTACGATAATCGGACTGTCACCACCGTCTTCTGTAGAGTCCTGTGGCGCCTTTCACCTCGCCTGAGTCCCAGCGTCCCCGGATTTTCCCATATTCCCCAACCCTGGCCCATGGGGGTTCCTCCCCACCCCCACGGGACAGACAGGACTGCGTGGGGAACCCTTTTCCTTTACGGGAATCTGAGTCCCTCGTGAGTCCGGCCTGGCAGGGGTGGACCGGTGCAGGACCACGGACGACGGAGGCCAAGGGCAGCGGGGGAGGGCAGACGAGTGTCCCGACACTGCCTAGACCTGCCGTCCCTCAGGACCCATGTGGCTATCACCGACTGCAGCCTGGTTGGGATGAACGTTAAAAGGTGGCTGCTGGTTGGGGTGGGTGAGTGGCAGGCCGGTGGCAGCTGTGTGGCTGTGAGGGAACGGTGACACCTGCCCACCTCTGCCCAGAAGCAGAGAGGGACGCTCGGGCTTGGACAATGGGTTCGGAGAAGCCCCTGACCGGCCAGCACTCTCCTCCTACCTCCTCAGGGGCCCCAGGGAGAGCGACGACTCGGTCACCTTAGGCTCCAGGCCCGGCACTGCTCTCTGCGGCCACTTGGCCTCCCTGAGCCGGGCTTGGTCTCCTGCCCACCGGACCCTTCCCCAGCAGGTGCCTCACAACCAGGAGCTAATCCTGGAACCCGGAGGAGGCGGGCACCGACTCCAGCGCCACGGAGCCCGCCCCGTGTCCTTAGAGGGGACGATGGGGGCCCCCTTCTCCCCCAGACACTTGCTCTGCAGACACCGCCAGCTGGGGGTGCCTGGGCCTCACTGGCTTTTACATGTTCAGTAACTTGGTACCAGCTGTTCCAGTATTAGCGACCTGGCTGCCAGGAAACCGCCTTCCCCCTGCCGGCGTGCCACCTGTCACACGGGGAGTTCCCCTCTTCAGACAAAAGTGACCGATCGCTTGCCATTCCCTAGGGAGGCAGGCCATCCCAGTGCAGGGCCTTCCTCCCCCAAGCCCACCTCACTCTTCAGACCGGGGGTCTCCAGTCCTGCCCAGTGCTGAGCAGGGCACCTGAGTCTCCCCCGCCCCCCACCCCCTACAGCAGGGGCCAGGGGCTGCCTGACACCACCACAGAGAGAGGACAGAGGGACTCCAGTTCTCCAAGGCTGCCCAGTGCCCCGGAGGCTTCAGACCCTGTGCTGACATGTGGTAGCACCTGCCCATGCAGTGGGGCCCCCCTCCCTCCACCTCTGCCCTCCCCCCATACTGGGATGGCCCCCAAAGGGCAGAAGCCTGCAATGGAGGAGCAATGGCACTGCCAGGACCCTGCCTGGTCAGGCCCTTCATGTGCATCCATCCCTCTCTTCCTTGCTGCAGCCCTCAGCCCCTCTGTGACCCCATTTCACAGATGAGGATGGGCAAGTTCAGAGTCAGGTGCAAGTCAGGCAGCAATTCCAGCCTCGGTTGCCTCGTGGGGTTTGGACAAGCTGCTCGCGAAGGCCCCCCTCTAGCGCCACCTGCTGACAAACTGGGAAAACAGCCACTGGCGGACGTGCTAAAAGCAAGATGGTCGTTTGCGGGGGAGGGGGCCTGGGAGAGCCAGGATCCCCACCCTTCAGAGGGAGGGTCCCTTTCCGGGTGCTGTTTCGGGCTCCGGAATGTTTCCTAAGGGCCACGATTCAAGGTGGGTCCGGGCAAAATGCAGGCAGCTCTCAACCTGCTGTTCTAGACGGCGTGTGCCTGGCGCTGACACCCCCCCTCAGAAGCCCCTTCTGGCAGGTGGGTAAATGCCTGGGGGTGGGGGGTGCCTCACACAGCTGCTGGCTTCCATCCCAGTGACGTTCTTCCACCCCCAGTACAGGACTAGGTCAGCGTGGGGGCCCTGGCGCCTACATGCCTCAGCTGACCCACAGGGAGGCCAGGGCCAAGGTCAGAGCCAAAGGAATGGAGTGACACTGCCAAAGGTGCACCAGAGAAAGCCACCCACCAGGCTCAGTGAGCTGTCCCTCCAGCTCGCAGTTCCCCCTGATCCAGGCCCGGGAAAGAACTAGGGTAAGGGAGGGCCTGGGGGCAGACTGACTCGGCAGGTGACCCCATTCCCACCGGCTCCAACTGCCCCTCAGACTCCACATTCATGGAGCATCGGTTCTGGGCCAGGGACGGCACTGGGCCTTTTCACAACTGTCATTTCATCCTCACCGCAGCCCCATAAAGTGGGTGTCACTGTCCCCGCATCATAGATGAGGAAGCCGAGACCTAGCAAGGCAAAGAGACCGGCTCAGGGTGGCTGAGTGAGTGGCAGAGCTGGGACGAGAATCCAGACTGGGACGTGCGTCCAGTGCTCTGCACACGCTGTGTGACCTCCCACCCCGGCCCCCACCCCACCCCCCACCCCCACCCAACCACTGATGGGTCCAGTTGGGCCCCAGAGAAGGCGGGGCTGTGGGGAGCTGGCTTGGCAGACTGACTGACCCCTCTGTGGCCAGCCACCTGCTGACCCTGCACCAAGCACAGGCTGGGACCACAAATCTGCTGGTCACGTGGCGGGGACAGGGACAGAAGATCCCATAAGAGGTCTGTTTCCTGGGCTACCAGGCCAGGTGGCCTCCAATCCCCCCTGAGAGCAGTGTCCTAAGAAAGCAGACCTGTCCCGCTTTAACCCTGCTTAGGTTTGGGAGGGAGGGGGCGGCAGAGCCCCGAAGAGGAGGAGGAAGAGGAGGAGGAAGAGGAGGCAGGGGCCATGCGGTGCTGACATGGCCCCACCCCGCCGGAAAGGCCACCGCCCGCTCTCCCCGGGCTGCCAGCTCTGCTGCGGGCAAAAAGCCGGGTCTGCTCACAGCTGTCAGCCTTCATTTACTTCCAGCAACCATTCAGTTCAGCTGGGGGTCAAAACAGCCTGCGGACGCGCCTTTCTCCCCCCCACACACAGTGAGAGGACTCGGACCTCAGGCTGCAAGCAGGTCACCAATCTGCGGAGTTCAGAGGCTCCTGGGTGCCCAGCCTGGCTCGCCACCCCCTGGCCAAGAAAGGAAGGAGAGGGGAGTCCAGGGGCTGAGGGTCCTCCACAGGAAGGGGGTGGGGGCCTGGGGCTGGGCTCTGGACCCCTTCCGGGCCAGGAGCTGTGGGACTGGGCTGCAAGCTTCCCCCGGAGTCCGACCCTCGGGGCGGGAAGCTCTGCCGCGGCGATGCCCACCCAGCCCAGCTGCTGTCCACAGCTCCGGCCAGCCGGACAGACATTGCTCCTCCCCTCCGAGCTGCCACGTCCGGCCAGCCCCGCACGGAGTCGGAGGCCCTGTCCTTCCCCGCTCCTCCGTGACGTGGAGGCAGTGGCCGATTCGGGCCCCTCCTGGGCCCCTTCTTTCCCGCCCGCTGAGCTTTGCTCAGGCTGCGAGGCCCCACGTGTCCGTCCTGCACTTCTCTGCTTCGTCCTCCCACGGCACCGGGCTCCGAGCAGGTGCAGGAGAGCGCTGGTCCAGCCCGCAGGGGGCGCTGTGTGCGAGCCCAGGGGTGCGGGAGGGGCTCCAGGTGCGGTGAGAGGATGGGTCTCTGGGGGCGGCGCCCCGCTCCTCCTGCACCCACAAGGGTCGTACAGCGAGGGGTGAAGGAGCACGGAGCCGGGGGCCTCACTTGGAGCTGGGCGCCGCGTGGTCCGCACGGAGGACGGCGGCCGTGGTGTAGTTCTGGAAGAGGGGCTGCAGGAACATGCCGATGGTGCCGAAGACGCAGACGAAGACGAAGATCCACAGGAACAGGCGGTCGATCACCATGGCGACATACTTCCAGTCCTCACTCACCTGGGCGGAGGACACAGAGGGGGCCCAGGGGTCAGTCAGAGGATGCAGGATGGGGGGATGCAGGATGGGCGCAGCTGGGGGCAAGCAGGTCCCGCCTCCCGCACACGCGTCCCGCCTCTCCCTCCGTGACCTCAGGGTGACCTCTGCAGAGCAGGGCTCCCGAGCTGCCTGCTGAACAGCCGCCAGCGGCCCCGCTGCCTTCAGACCCCATCCAGACTTCCAAACCTGGAATCAAGACCTGCCCGCGATCACACGAGCCCACCCGCCCCCATCCCCCTGCAGCCCTAACCCAGAGGTACCGAATCCCAACGCATCCCCACACGGCTTCTTCTGCCTTGGGGTTTCCTTCCTGTCCACAGTTCTGGTCGCCCTTTCTCTACCTTCAAAGCCCAAATCCAATGTGACCTCTTCTAGGAAGACGTCCCTGATGACCCTGCTCAGAATGAACCCTGTCCCCTCTGCATCCCGTCAGCACTGCACACATTTCTGTATTTTCCCTGCAGTGTATTAGCAGGTCAATTTGCACGTCTGTCCCCTGCCCCCATGCCCACTATAAACTCCTAAACAACAGGGACCCTGTCACATTCCTCTTTGTGATCCCAGCATCGGCCCGGCCAGCCTCCATTTAGCCAGCAGCTGAGTCATGACGCAGTGACATCACACGTGCACCTCCTGGGCCCCTGGCACCATGCTGGCCCTAGGGACATAACACAGCCTGAAGTCTGCTGAGGAAGACGGACACGGGATAAGTAAGAACAAAACAACTGGACTGAGAGAACTGGGGGTATAATTTAGGGTGGGGTCTGGAAAGGCCTCCGTGAGGAGGGGACATTTCCAGTAAGAGCTGATAAGCGAGAAGGACCCAGCGGTGGCAGGAACTGAAGAAAGAAACACTTAGAAAACCCAAACTGAGGGACCCTCAACCAGCCTGCACCCTTCAAAAACGTTCACACCACAGAGGACGTACCCGAGGGACTGTCCCAGATCGACAGGAGCTAAGGGGACAGGACATCGAAACACCATTTGAGACCCGGATGGGGATGGGGCTTATGCGACCAAGGACATTACTGAGAAAACCGGGGAAATGTCATAGGGACGTTCCATACTGACGCCATATTTCCTGAATTTGGTCACTGAACTCGAGTTTTGTGAGACAACGGCCCTGCTCTTAGGAGAGACACCCCCTGACGTACTGGGATAAGGGGTCACAGTGTCTGCCCGTCCTCTCAAACAGGACGTCAAAAACTACAATAATTTGTAAACGAAAGCGAGGAGGCCATTGGGGGCGGGGGGCCCGCTGCGCGCCGGGGTCCTGCGGCCCCAGAGCTGAGCCCGACCCTTAGGAGTCTCCGCCCTTCGCCGGGCAAGAGCTGATGGCGGCCTACAGCCGAGGGATGGCGAGGAGAGGGGGACGCTGGGGATCGTTTGGGGGGGGGGGGCTGTGCCCACAGGTCAGGACTTCTGAGGATTCGGATGGCGGGGGAGGTAAGAGAGACGGTGGGACATGGAGGATCCCTGCAGGCGTTTAGGCTGCGCCATGGGGTGGCAGGTGAGGCCATTTAGCAGAAGGTGGGCGGGGAGAGGCGGTGGGTAGACCCAGCGCTGAGTCCGAGATGCCTGCGAGACATCCAAGTAGGTCACTGCACCCTCCGCGCCGCTCAGCAAACGCACATGACCCGCGTGGACTGCGGCAGGGGGGCGCAGGCGTGACGCAGCCCCGGCCCCGCCCGCCGCCTGGCCTCGGCCCCCCCTCCCTCCCTGAGGACCTCTCTCTGGCCCCGCCCCAGCCCGGTATCCCGCCCTCGTGGAAACGGAAACGCCCTCCTCCTCCCCGCAAACAGTCGTGCAGGAGCCCGCCCGCCCTCACCCTCAAACCGGAATGGCAGCGTCCCAGCGGAAATGTCACCAGTCACCATGGCAACAGCTGTGCCGCAGCCTGGAACTAGCCGGGTATCCCGAAGACTGAGGGCGCGGTGGAACCAGCCACAGCCCCAAGTGGGGGGATGTCAACCCATCGTCCTGGCTCCCAGCGGCGGGACCACGGGGGTCCCCTTCTGGGAGTGGCCATGGGAAAAGCCGGCTGCGCAGGAAGCTGAGGGCTGGCTCTCCGACGCCCTCGCCTCCACCTGCCCCCACCTCCAGACAGTCCGCGAGGCTGTCCCTGTCCCCGGGACCCGGGAGAGCAGAAGCAGGGCATTGATTTAGGACTGTCCTCTCGGCCACCAGTGGACATGTGGAACCCCTCCACTTCGCCCCCTCACACACACATCCCTTCCACTGTCCTCAATTTTGGCCCCTGCGGGACGCACAAAAGACTCAGTCTCCAAGTGTGCTAAGAGGTTAAGAGTACCAACTTGAACTTGGGACATGGAAGTGGCGGGGAGGGACTCTTGGGGACACAGCTGTGAGCCAACTGCAAACCCAGAAGGGCCTCCCCCTCTTCCGGACACTGATGATGGCCCACATGGGGCATTTTCACCCTGGGTGCTCGTCCGCAAGGTCATCCCCGCAAGGTCATCCCCGCGAGGTCATCCCCGCGAGATCATTCCCCGCGAGGTCATCCCCGCGAGATCATTCCCCGCGAGGTCATCCCCGCGAGATCATTCCCCGCGAGATCATTCCCCGCGAGGTCATCCCGTGCCTCCCCGAAGCCGACGGAGGACCCCGGCTGGCGCGGGAGCCCGCAGCCCAGGCAGCACCTGCCCCCGGACCCTGGGCTGACAGCCCCGCCCCCCGCCCCCTCCCGCCAAGCCCCGCAGCCCCGCCCCCGCCAAGCCCCGCAGCCCCGCCCCTCCCGCCGCGCCCCGCCCCACCCCGCAGCCCCGCCCCCTCCCGCCGCACTCACGCTCTGGTCATCGTCCTCACTGCGCATATGGTCCGCGATGAAGCGCACGCCGTCCACCGCCTCCCGGAGGCCGCAGCCACATGGGCCCCCGGCGCCCGCCGAGCCGGCCGCGGGCTCGGCCCCGAAGGCCCCGGCCACGCCCTGGACCGAGGCGCGGTTGACGAAGCACGTGCAGGAGTCGGCCCCGGGGCCTTCGCGGGGGCCCCGGGGCCCGGCACCCTGGCGCTCGCGCTGGCGCCGCCGCTGTCGCAGGCGCTGGCGGGCGCAGCGGCGGCGCGGCTGCTGCATGAAGAGCAGCGTGGGGAGCTTCTCCAGGAAGACGACCCTGACCCAGGGCGCCATGGTGTGCGTGGTGGGCGAGCGGTGGTGCACGTTGAGCACGCACACGCTGGTGACGATGGAGAAGGTGACGAGCACCATGGTGAACATGAGGTACTTGCCGACCAGCGGCACGTCCAGCGACGTGGGCGGCACGATCTTGGAGATGAGCAGCAGGAAGACGGTGAGCGCCAGCAGCACGGAGATGCACAGCGTCATCTTCTCGCCGCAGTCGGACGGCAGGTAGAAGACGAGGATGGCCAGTGAGGTGATGAGCACGCACGGCACGATCAGGTTGATGGTGTAGAAGAGCGGCTTGCGGCGGATGATGAAGTCGTAGGTGATGTCCACGTACGTGGAGTCGTCGGGGTTCTCGTTGCGCCGGCCGGGCAGGGCCACGATGTCCCACTCGCCACTGGGGGTGAAGTCGTCCAGGCTGGCCACGTCGCTCTTGAGCACCAGGTCGATCTCGGTGCGGTCGTAGGTCCACGAGCGGAACTTCATGGTGCAGTTCTGCTGGTCGAAGGGGAAGTGCTTCACCTCGATCTTGCAGGCGCTCTTGTAGATGGCGGGCGGCAGCCAGAAGATGCTGCCGTCGAAGGAGACCACGGCGTTGGAGTAGAAGGACACCTCGTACATGCCGTCAGCACTGCCGGGGGCAGCAGAGTCAGGCCCGGCCCTGGCCTTGCCCACCCCTGCCCACCGGCCCAGCCCTGACTGGGATGAGAGGAAAGCCGAAGGGGGACATGGGAAGGGGGAGCCAGGCTCAGGGCCGCGACCAGGAGGGGGGGGGGGAGTGGAGCAGGAATTGAGCAGGAGGGGTGGGCTGGGGAGCAGGGAGGAATCCTGGCCAGGAGCTGTGTGAAACCCCTCAGAGAGGAGGAGGGTGAATGCCAGGGGTGGGGTGTAAGCTGGGGGCTTCACTTGGGGGGAGAAGTTCGGGGAGCCCAAGAGGCCAGAGTGAGGTCCCCCAAGCCGTGGAAGGGGACAGAGGCAGGTGGGAGCAGGATGTGGTGGCTCTGGATATTGGAGGGGAGAGGATTGGTTCAGGAGAGGGGACGGAACCTGGAGGGGAGGCGGGGACCTCCAGGTGCTTTGATCCTGCCCCAGCCCCCAGGAAAGCCTGTTCTTGAATGAGTTTGGGCACAGGGGGCTGTCAGTCCTTGTTGTAGCCCACTGCAGCTCCAAACACTGGGGACCCCTGACGGGCTGGGAGGGCACTGGCCACGGGCCAGGTCACCTCGGCTGTCCTCGCTGGTCTGGGCCTGTCTATGCCGATGACAAGTCCCTCCTCTCCCCTCCCCTTGTGAGCTGATTTACTTCCCCCAAGACCCCTGGGCTCCCTGAGCACTCCCATGGTGTCCCCCAGCTTGGCCATCACCCCAAGGTCACCTACTTGTTGTACAGGACCACATCTGGGAGCCAGATGTGCTTGGAAGGGAGTCGAACTTTTTTCATGTTGTCAAACTCCTCAGGATTCCACGTGAGGCGATAATCCTCCCACTCCTGGGAAAGGGAGAGAGGCGGGAGGGGCTCAAGGTCAAGGATAGGGACGAGAGGGGGCCCGTCTGGCTTGAGGAAGCTTTGAGAAGCCGTGGACTTCCCCCGGAGACTCCCTGCCCAGCACACGCGGCTCACGAAGTACGCGCTCCCTCCGTTCGCAGAGCGGGCGCCGCCGTCCCCAAATGGGGAATCTCCCGCGTTCGGCATGTTCGACCCACAGAGTTGGTGAGTGGAAGAACCGAGATTCAAACCCAGTTATTTAGGATCCCAAAGTCTGTCTGCGCCCCTCTGCCTCTCGTGGGGAGAAAAACAAAGGAAGAAGGGAAGAAAGAAGGAAAGGAGGGGCCCGGGCTGTGGCGGGCAGAGCGCTAACCTGGGTCAGCCAGACGTTGGTGGTCATGATCTGCTCCCGCTCGTGCTGAAGGGAAGGAGAGAAGCTGCCGGTGGGCCCCCCGCCGGTGGGCCCCCCACTGCCCCCCATGCCTCCTCCCGCACCCCCAAGCCTTGGGCACCGCGGAGGATTAGCACCAACATGCACCCGTCTGGCTGGACTGACTTCAGTAGCTGCTCAGAGAGCTTGGGACCCCCACTCACCACGCTGATGAGCTGGGCCAGTGACACCATGAGCTGCACCGTCACCAGCTCGGAGCCATTGGTGGCGGGGCGGATAAGCTTGTTGTAGCGGGACGGGTCCAGGAGATGTTCCACCAGCCGCTCCTCTGTGTCCGTACCCCAGACTCCTGGGCAACGGGGTGGGGGGGCAGGAGGGAAGTAAGCAGGGGAGAAGGGCCCACCCGCACTCCCAGTGTCCCTAGGCGAGTGGGACAGCCCGGGCCCCAGCAGGAGCCGGTAGCTTCTCTGGAGGCACAGCTCCGTCCCTATGGACCAAGCACCGTGCTGCGGTGACTCCCCGAGGCCCCTCCTGGAGAAGCCGCTCCTTGAGGAGCCCCCACACGCAGCCCTGCACTGATGAGAACCCACTCTGCGAGGGTCAGGAAGCCGGGCAGGGTCTCAGAGGCTGATTTCAAGATACCCGACATTCCGTGTCTGTGGCTTTTCCTAGGGGATACCTACAATTCAACGAAGGTTCGGGGAACAGTTATCCGTGTCCCACACACACCCTTCCCCCAGCTACGTGTGCAAGTCACATTATGTGCCTCCACGTGTGACTGTGGCCGTCACACCCTCCAAGGTGCTGGGCGGGACAACAGTTGAGCTGTCTAAGCTGGGGGCCGGGGCATAGATTTCGTCTCCAGTTCCACATATACAAGAGCCCCCCCCCATAACATGCAGGTGTGGGGGGCTTGCAGGTTGGACGTTCCCTTTGCACTTGGCCTTCATACACTGTCTCCTTCTGCACTCTGCACAGCACGCCCTGCCCCTCCGAGAGCCCCTTGCTGGCCCTCCGCCTGGCAGAGCATCGTCCGGCTGAGTGTCCAGTCCCACCCCGCGACACAGTCCGAAAGTCACTCGTCTGCCTCTCCTGCCTTGGCCCTGTGCAGCGACCAGTGTCAGAACCCGGGTGGGGGACGGGCAAGGATGGGGAAGCAAGGGAGGGTGCGGAACCAGCCAGAAGTCTTGAGATAACGTTTCCACAAGAAGTCAAAGGGCACCTGGGCCGCAGAGGGCCGGCCTGCCGCCCAGAAGGCCTGGGGCGATCCCCTCCCTCCTTCCCTCCTCTGCCCACACCCTCGCCAGCAGCGCTGCCCAGGCCGCTCTGTCCCCCTTTGCGTCTCCCCGGGCCTCCCAGCAGATTGCCTCCCGTCCACCTCTGGGCCTGGCCCGGGGACGGCCGAGGCGGTGGCCGCCGTTACCTGCGCACAGCCCGAGCAGGCCGAGGAGCAGCGCCACGGGGCCGGGGCGCCGCGCCATGCTGCGGGCATAGCTCGCGGCCCCGCCGAGCCCCGCCGGAGCGCGCCGAGGGCGGGAGGGCCGCGCGCGGGGCGCTGTCCGTGGTGCTGACGCCGCGCGCGGCTGGCCGCGGGGCCCCGGGCGGTGCGGGCGGCCCTGGGCGGGGCGGTGCCGGGCGCCGCGGCGGGGCGCGGTCTCCGGGGGCTGCGGGAAGGGACCCGGCTCCTCGCTCCTCCCGGTCTGAGCGGGCGGAGGCTTCTCCGGCTCTCCCAGGGAACGCGAGGGGGCGGCGCGGGGGAGGAGCCTCCGCCCTGGAGGCGGAAGCGCCGCGTCCCCGAAAGAAGGGGTGGCCGGGTGGGGTCTCCTGCGGGTGCTGCTCGGGGAGCGCGCGTGCGACGCGGGGGAAGAGTGGCTCCGCGGACGCCGGGGTGGGGGGCTCTGAAGGCCCGAGCTGGGGCGCGCCCTGGGGGTGGTCTGAGAAGCGACGGGGAGAAATAGTGCGAGTCAGCCACGTAGCTCAGGGCCGCTCCGGGAGGGGGCGCGAGCGGGGAGGGGTTCTGGGACCCCCCTCCTTCCACCCCTTAATCGAACCCTAAAGGTCTTGCCTCCCTGCAGGCTGAGGATGCGGCGGAGACAGAGACGGGGTGGGGGCTGCGCGTTTACTCTTTTAAGAAAACAAACATCTTTGAAGTTGAGAACAGGGTCCCCGCACCTGTCCCCTTGTCTACCTCCGTCACCTGCCTCCGAGGCCACGCTTTCTGTCCTCCTCCCGGGGCGTCGAAGGCGGAAGGAAGGTAACCTTGAAGGTCTTGACGCGAGGAAGGATGAGTGGGCTTTTTACCAATTAGCTTTTCTCACCGCCCCCCCCCCCTCCACTCCAGTCTTTGGCTTCTGTGTGACAAGGGGGATCAGAGGACCATTTCAAGTCAGCCCAAGAATTAAGCCGACACAAAGGAGAGCAAAGATGAGAGAGAGACAGAAAGGGAGAGGTGTCAAAATTCAATGACACCTTTAATCTTGAAAGCCCTGAACTTTCCGTTTCTGAGCCAATAAAGGTTTCCTTTTTTTCTTAGGTGATTTTTGTCACTTTCAACCCAAAATTCCTGACTAAAGCAGCCATCTCATACATCAAGGCCCTGTCTCCTCTCTCTGCCTATTTCTTCAGCCTCAACCTGGGCCACTTACCCCCAGCTCCACACTTCAACTGTGGGCCGTGTCTCTAAGATTCCTGAACATTCTGTCCCTCTTTACTCCACACTTTGGGGCCTTTTGAACAAGTGGTTCCATTGGCTCTTTTGTTATCATTTCCCCTCAACCACCTTCTATTTCACTTTCAATGTCTGGCAACAACGTCACTTCCTCAAGGAAGCCACGCCTGCCCAAGGACTAGGTCAGGTGCCCTGCTAGGTGTTTGCAGAGGACTCCCAGGAGTCAACGACTCGGTCTAAGGCTGTGGCTGCCTCTCCCACTACATCGTGAAGCAGCACAATGCCTGGCATATCGTGAGAGCACAGAAAGCAAGGAGAAGGGCTAGGAGAGGTCTGACAGCCTTTAACGTGGAGGGGAAATTCCTTTCTAAAACCTCAGCTAAAAGCATCTTATTTTTTTTTAATTGTAATATTTAAAAAATTTGTTTTCCAATTACAGTTGACATATAATATCAGTTCCAGGTGTATAACGCGACGAACATGTGGACGCACACGTCCCCAGGAGGGGGGTTTGGGTCTGTTTGGATAACAACTCAGAAGGGAGATTACAGGGTCTTTGTCCCTTCTTTTAGTCTCTGTTTCAAAGTCTGTTTTGTCTAGTGAAAGTAAGTGTTGCCACCCCAGCCTTTTGTTTGTCTCCATTTTCATCAAATACCTTTCTCCATCGCTTTACTTTTCGTCTGTGTGTGCCTTTTGTCGAAGTGAGTCCCTTGTAGGCAGCATATGCAAGGGTCTCGTCTTCTTATCCATTCAGCCACCCCATCTGTCTTGATTGGAGCATTTAATCTAGTTACATTTAAAGTCATTGTTGATGGATCTGTAGTTGTCGCCATTTTATTATTCCCATTTTTTCCCCCTTCTCCTTCAACCCCTGGGAGTGAGTCCCCTCAGCACCCCCAGCCAGGGGCCAAGGAGGGCGGAAACACCCCCTCCCCCCCCCCCACACACACACATGCATGCTCCATAGCCTTCAGGAAGAAAGGCAGCCAGGGACAGAGACAGGGCTGGAACCATGCACAGTGACGAACAGATTTCAAAGTCTCAGCCCTGAGGCAACATAGGGACCAGGCAAAGTTTGGTGCAACACTCCCTTTGCCTCTGATGGTGAGGAGCACACCGAAAATATGTAATTGTTAGTGTGCAGCTGCACACATTTGCACAACATTAACACAGCCATGACTCCCAACCAGATTTTAAAAAATAATAGAACATCACTAATATCCAGAATCCCCCCTATTCTGTCCCCCCCCCATCATTATTCCCTCCTCTTCAAAAGTAACCTCATCAGGCAGGGAGGAATGGGGGCAGGAATGGGGGTGGCTGCTCAAGGGGTGCTGCTCAAAGTTCTGGAACGAGGCAGAGGTGATGGTGACACACATTGTGAATGTGCTGAATTGTACACTTTAAAATGATTAAAGTGGTAAGTTTTATGTGTATTTTCCCACAATTAAAAAAAAAAAAAGACTAAAAAAACCACAACCACTATCCCGACTTTTAACAGCACAGATGGGCTTTGCCTGCTGAATTTCATATAAATGGAATCATGATCTTTTGTGTGTGTTTTTTTAAAACACTATGTTAGAGTCACAGACGCTGTTGAATGTAGTTGTAGGTTATTCATCTTCGTTGCTGTAGAGTATCCCCTTGTATGAATGTACCATCATTGATTTGGGCTGTTTCCTATTTTGATCAAAACATTTCCATGCAATTCTTGTTCATGTTTCAGGTGTGAAAGTAGATGCATTTCTGCGGGTACACACCTACATCCTGTACATTTTATTGCATTTAAAAGGAGCACACTGCCTTATAGCTTTGCAACCTTCATTTTTCATTCACTATATTTCTCGAACTCTTTATACCACTAAGTATTCTTTGATGATTACTGTGAGCAGCTGCATAGTATTCCACTGTGGGTACATTATTTGCACATAACTAATAATTTCCAAGTGAAATTGCTGTGTCAATGGTTTTCAAGTTTTTAAAAAATTATTATTGAATTATTTACTGCTACACTGACCTCCCGAGGGATCGATTCTGTGAGAGTCCCCCCAGGGCCTCAGGCTCACTGCCCTGCAGTCTTGCCTGTGCTGAGCCCCTTCCTTGTCCTCCTTTTCTCTCCTAAGTCATTCCTCCTTCCTTCCCCACCTCCTCCTCCTTTAGGGTCCAGTTCTTGCAGGATGTCCCCGCATTTCCATCTAAGTAATTTCTACTTTCACATTCTTTCTCGGGAGTTAATCCTGACTAACATCGCCCTTCCAGGTGCTTCCCTTCCTTGGTCCCTGATACTGTTTGTCGCACTGTGTTACAGTTGACTGTATCTGGTTCCAGTCCACCTACTGCCAGGGACTCCTGAGGGCAGGGGTAAGAATATGACACGGACGACAAAATGATCACTCATCTTTATTACACCGAGAGACCATCCTCACCAAAGGCCTCTAGCAACCACCACTGACTGGATACACGAGGAGCCCAGCCCCCAACCCCCAGGGGCGCAGTCGCCCTCCAGCAAAGGCGAACTCGCTTCGGTCCAGGCGGGAGAGGACAGTGGCCATCTGGCCAGTGGCTCTGAGTTGGCCCTACCACAGGTTCCCACCTGCCCTTGGCCGAGGAACGCCAGTTTTGTCCTTTGTGACAGTGCCACCTAGCGAGGGCCCGGAGGCACCGCCGCCTACTGCCGGCTACGGCCAGGACCACGGCGACCAGGTGTTAGCGGTTCAGGCCGGGGCACGGAGAACGCGGTCCACCCGGCCCGCCTCCTGCCGTCCCATCACCAGGCGAAGGGCTCAGCCTAGTGATGCACGGCTCCAGGACGCTGCAGAGCACGCCCCTGCCGTGCAGACCGCTGGGCCTGGCGAGCGCTCAGGGGCCCCTCGTGCATCATGGACCCGCTGTCTCGGTCTCCCCCACGACGCTCGACGACCTCCTCGGATGGGCTCCTTCGGAGTAAGCGAAGCAGGCATTCCCCGCGTCAGTCCCCGTCCAGACGCGGAAACCGAGGGCAGGCGGGGAGGCCAAGGCCGCAGCGCGAACGGGCCAAGGCCCTCGTGACCCGGCCGCGCGCCCCTCACCCAGTGTGGCGCCAGCGCTGCCCGCGCCGGCGGGGACAGGGGCCCAGGGCCCCGCACGGCGACGGCGGCCCCGCGGCGACCCCTCCCTCCTCCGGGCCCGCCCGCGGGGCGGCGGGGAGCGGGCCCAGCGCAGGAGACCGGGTCCCGCGCGGGGAGCCCCCGGGAGCACGCGGCGCCGAGTCACGTGGGAGCGAAGCGCCGGCCAGGCCGTCGCACGCACGCACGCACGGCGTACGTCAACACGCACGGGGGCGCCGCCAGCGGCGAGCCCCAAGCCGCGGGTCACATGCGGAGGGTGGCAGCCGGGGACAAGGGGGCGGGAGGGAAGGCGCGGTCACGTGAGCGGGGCCGGCGCGGGGAGGTCACGTGAGCGGGGCCGGAGGCGGGGCCGCCGCGGAGCAGGAGGCGGGGCGCGCGGCTTCCGGCGGCGGGGGGGGGGCCGGCGAGCGGGCGGGGGGGCCCCGTCCCGGAGGTGGCGGCGGCGCCATCTTGGCGAAGGGGGGATCAGGAAGTGCGGACCGCGGCGGCGGCGGCGGCGGCGGCGGAGCCCGGAGCGGAGGCCGGAGGCTCCCGGCCCGCCGGCCCCGGAACGGAGCGGAGCGGAGGATGCAGCAGCCGCAGCCGCAGGGGCAGCAGCAGCAGCCGGGGCCGGGGCAGCAGCTGGGGGGCCAGGGGGCGGCGCCGGGGGCCGGGGGCGGCCCGGGGGGGGGCCCGGGGCCGGGGCCCTGCCTGCGGCGGGAGCTGAAGCTGCTCGAGTCCATCTTCCACCGCGGCCACGAGCGCTTCCGCATTGCCAGCGCCTGCCTGGACGAGCTGAGCTGCGAGTTCCTGCTGGCCGGGGCCGGAGGGCCCGGGGCGGGGGCCGCGCCCGGACCGCACCTCCCGGCCCGGGGCTCGGGGCCTGGGGATCCCGTTCGTATCCACTGCAACATCACGGTGAGGACCCGCTCGCGTGCGCCTCTCCGGGGGCCCCTGTCAGGCACTCGGGACCGCCCCACACAGCAGCGGGGTGGCCGGGTCCCCCCTTTGGGGGTCGGCTCCTTCCCTCCGGGTCACACTGGTTTCTGCTGCTGAAGGCTCCGCCGGGCCCCCCGCATCTTCACCATTGACACTTCATAGTGGGGGACACCCCGACATAGGGCGCCTGCACTACCCCTTTCCGCTAACCCACCCCCATCCCGAGGTCCACGACTTGGACTCGTTTTGGCCACTGCCACCTAGGAAAGCCCTGTTCGTCCCCTCGCTCTCACGTCAAGGTCCCAGGCCTCTGGTGACCCCGGCCGGAAGGACTGGGTTGGGGACTCCGCACGTTTTAGGGGTGCCCCCTTCTCAGCGGTGCCTTTGACTGAGCACATTGCCACCTGTGGGATCCCTGCCCGGGCCTCACTCAGGCAGCCCCTCTTCACTCTCTGAATTCTATCAAGTGCCCGTGTGCAGCACCCCCACGGCTCCCTTCCTCTCCTCTGCACCCCCTTTTCTTTTGGGGTGACTAACCCCTGACTCTCCTTTTGCCCAGCCGGTGGCAGAGCTGCCACTCCCCTCCTGTTCCCCGTGGGTACCTCCAGCTGTCCTGGCTGGTTTGCTGCGTTTGCTGGTGGTGGTGGTGTGTGCGAGCTGTCCCATCCTGAGCAGTCACAGGCCCTTCTCTCCCCAGGGAGCATCGTCCCACCCTAGACGTGCTGGGCCGGGCCTCCACGCCCGCTCACAGTGTGCCCTCGCACGGGAGGGCTGGCCTCTGATAACCGGGGGCTGTGTGATACTGTGGGGTGCAGCTCTCACAGGGGCGGGTGCTCCCTGCTGCAGTAGTGTCCTCCCTGCCAGGGCACTGGGGACCCCAGGGACAGTCCTTCACTTAGGCCTGCAGAGGCCAGTGGGCTGGGGAGGACAGGTGTGTGCATCGTGTGGTGCTGGGGCAGGCGTTCAGTTTACGTGGTGGTTTTCTGGCCCTTTCCGCCATTGAACCAGGTCAGGGTTTGGCGAGGCCAGTCTCGGCTTGGTTTGGGTGCCCCTCCCAAACGCGTGTACCCCATTTCTCCCATTTCCCCCGCCACCTTTCTTCCTAGTAAAGTGGAGGTCGGAGGACTGGGTGTGGCTCAGGTGAAGCCTCGGGCACTTCCAGGCGTTTAGTTTGTCTCCCTCCGCAGTGAGGGTGAGCACTGGCGGAGCCGCGCCGACACCCTGGTACACGTGCTTGCCTTGGCGAGCGTGGGGCCTCGGAAGTGCCCGTATTCCCGAATTAAGTTTCTGGGTTCTTAAGGGTGGGTTCGCCCCCATCTTGCTGCCCTCCCAGTTGCCAGAGGCCGTCAGCTGCCTTTGTCCAGCGGGAAGGGGGGGTAGAAAGTCCGCAGTCAGACTCGGCGTGGCCCCCATGCGGGAGACTTGGCCTGAACTGGCCCCCTGGCTCTGGGCAGAGGGGAGCCTGGTCGGGCTGCATTTGGCACTGGGGCTCAGGAATGCCGGGAATGCTAGCAGCGTAGGCTTCCTCCAGCCTGCCATGTGCAGCCCGACAGCCTACGCAGGGACGGAGAGGGTGGCCGCTTCCCCGGGGAGAGGTGGGGAGTCCAGCCCTTGGAGGGGCTCTGTTGGCGGCGAGGCATGTGGCAAGGCCCCCTGCTGCCCTTCCACTTGTGGCGTCTGGGGACGCAGTCTAGCTCTCGTGCCCCCTCCCAGCTAAAGTGAAAGTGGAGCTGCAGCCTCTGCTCTCACATGAGTGACTGCTGGGGTGACCCTCCTCAGCTGATGTGGGGGGTTTGCAAAGCAGCAGGGTTGAAGGCCCGCGCCGGCGTGGGAGAGCTTCGGGCTGGAGCTCCCTCTCCGCCCGGGGCTGGGCTGGCCGTGCTGCCTCTTCCCCCGCCTGGGACCTGTTGTTGGGAAGCTGCTTGGTCCTTTGCTGACCTGCTGGGCTAGGCCTCTGGGTGTGTAAGGGGGTCTGGGGGGCAGCAGAGGGCACGCGCAGCCTCGCTGTCCCCCTTCTGACCGCTCTCCCCGCTCTTCCCCTCAGGAGTCGTACCCTGCCGTGCCCCCCATCTGGTCCGTGGAGTCCGATGACCCTAACCTGGCCGCTGTCTTAGAGAGGCTGGTGGACATAAAGAAAGGGAATACTCTGGTGAGGGGCTGGGGTCGGGGTGGTGCATTTCCTTCCTGTGAGGCTTGTGTCCCCCCGTGCAAGGAGACAGATCTGGAAAGTGGGTGGTGCTGTACTTTTGGGGGGGGGCAGACTTGTTAGGGGAGAGCCCCAGGACTGTCCAGTACAGTTTTTCCCATGGCCATGTGGTCCAGAGGTTTAGAGAACTCGGTACCACTTGGGAGCCCGAGCTAAGAGCTCATCGCCCCGATGGGTGGGGAAGGAGAATTTGACGTCATCGTGGTCCCTGCCCCCAGCTGCTGCAGCATCTGAAGAGGATCATCTCGGACCTGTGCAAACTCTATAACCTCCCTCAGCACCCAGACGTGGAGATGCTGGACCAGCCCCTGCCAGCAGAGCAGGTGAGCAGTGGGGCACTGCGGGCTGGGTGACGGGCCCCCCAGACCGTGCATAGTGAACCTTATGGGTTGGGGGCACTGTGGGTCGGGGGACGAGGCCCCAAGACCATGCATAGTGAACCTTGTGGGTTGGGGGCGCTGTGGGCCGGGGGACGAGGCCCACAGACGGTGCATAGTGAACCTTGTGGGTTGGGGGCGCTGTGGGCCGGAGGACGAGGCCCTGAGACCATGCATAGTGAACCTTGTGGGTTGGGGGCGCTGTGGGCCGGGGGACGAGGCCCCCGGATGGTGCATAGTGAACCTTGTGGGTTGGGGGCGCTGAGGGCCGGGGCACGAGGCCCCCGGACGGTGCATAGTGAACCTTGTGGGTTGGGGGTGCTGTGGGACTGGGGACGAGGCCCCCAGACAGTGCATAGTGAACCTCGTGTGTTGGGGGCGCTGCAGGCCAGGGGACGAGGCCCCCAGACAGTGTTCAGTGAACCTTGTGGGTTGGGGGCACTGCGGGCCCGGGGCACAAGCCCCCCCAGACACACTCAGTGAACTTGTGAGTTGGGATGGGCAGCAGTGGTCTCTGCAGCCCCAGCCCCTGCACACACACCCCATGTCATGACGCTCGGCCTCTGTGTCCTCCACGTGGGGGCCTAGCTGCCCGTCCTGTCAGAGCCCTGGGAGGGCAGTGCGGCCATGAGAGGGGGTGGGGTGTTTTCCGGAAGCACTTAGCAGCTGCGGGGGCCTCAGGCCCCGTATAGAGACTGCCATGTCAGTCTAGAGACGTCCGAGTAAAGCAGGGACGCTCAGGGAGATAAAGCTGGAATTTGTGAGGTGGGTGACAGAAAGAGCCGCTTTGCCACTTGTCTGTCCTTTGGCATGTGAGGGGGAGCGCAGGGCGGTTCCGAAGTTGGTTCCTGGGCTGTGGGCGAGGCTGGCAGCGTTGCGGGCAGCCCCACGGCTTCCGGCCCACGAGGCTCCGGGAGCAGGTCAGAGGCTGCCCTCTAGGAAGCCGGGGGGCTCTGACCTGCCATCTTTCCTCTGTCCCTGCAGTGCACACAGGAAGACGTGTCCTCGGAAGATGAAGACGAGGAGATGCCTGAGGTAGGCGGGCCGCCGCGGCAGCCCTGAGCACCCGCAGTGCACAGAGCTGCGGTCTAGGACGGGGAGGGAGAAGGCCAGAGGAGGACACACAGATGTCCTGACGCAGAAGACCAGCCAGTGTAAGGGAGGGGACAGGTCAGTGCTCGTCTGATCGCAGCAACAGCAGCAGCTTAGTTTCAGGGGGCATTGGCGTCAGACCTGAGTTTGCCTCCTGCATCTCCTAGCTGTCTGATGCGGGGGGGTTCCCTCATTTCACTAAGCTGCAGTTTCCTTCTTTATAAAATGGGATTATGACACCTACTACGTACGCTTGTCCCTGAGATGAAGTGAAGCACTGCGTGTGAAGTCCTTTATACAGTACGTGATGAGTGCTCGGTGGCTTATCCGATACACTCTCTGAAAACAACAGTTGAGAACTGGGCTGCAGAGGCAGACACAGTGGGATTCACATTTTAGCTCTTTGGCTTGGGGCGTGAGAATGAACCTCCCTGCACTTCAGCTCCCGCACCTGTAAAGTGGGTGTGGTGGTAGTGGCGTGGTGGCTGTGAGTTAGTGCCCGACACAGAGTAAACCTTCACCAGGTGTCAGCAGCTCGAGTAACGCTTAGGTTAGTGTCACCTGCCCTGCCAGACCCAGATCAATCTGATCACTTTGTGTCTGAATTAGATTAACCCTGCAGAGGTCGCAGCTGATCTGAGTGATACAAACGGACTCTTTTCTTAAATATTGTTACTTGACCTTGCAGAGTTAAATATTGTTACATGACTGCTACGTCCTCAGGGGTAACGTCTCAGGTTTTGCAACTTTGTTAAGGTCTTAAGTCACACAAAGGACTGGTGTTGGGGAAGCTCAGTGCAGAGCCAGGGCTCCTCCCCCGTGCACAGCCGACCACTGGTTCCTTTAGAGAGGCGACCTGGGGGTGGTTCCATGCTTGATCTCCCATATGCTTCCCTGGACCCCCTCCCTCGTTTCCATCTTGGCATGGGCGCTGCAGCTGGAGGACAGGAGGTTTCTGAGACAGGTTTCTCGTCTGGGCCTGGAGGTCTGGGGGCTCCCAGGTACAGTAGTCACCTTACAAGCATGAGTTTTGAGTTGCAGTGTCAGGCCACAGTCATTCCAGAATTGAGTTTCTGCTGCCAGGGGAGAGTTTTAGTGTCCATCTGGGAACCAGAGGGCTGAGCCTCTGGGGGCTTTCCCCGGGTCCTTCCGTAAATCTAAGCTGATGAACCGACTGGGAGGAGCCATGTGCCTTGTCCTTGATGTTGTACAAGGAACTGGACTGGGAATTGTTCCAGAAACAGACCACGGCTCCTTCACCTGCAGTGCTAGGCCACATGGGCCTGGGGAGGTGTGGCCCCCGGTCACAGCCCGTGTCGGTTTCCTCCCTCCTGTCCCACCCACCCCCAACCCCCTCCCAGGACACAGAAGACCTAGATCACTATGAAATGAAAGAGGAGGAGCCCGCTGAGGGCAAGAAATCCGAAGATGATGGCATCGGAAAGGAAAACTTAGCCATTCTAGAGAAAATTAAAAAGAACCAGAGGCAAGATTACTTAAATGTACGTACCTGCTCGGGAGGGCTGGGCCCAGGGCTTGGTGGGCACTGGCTGGGAGGTGGTAGGCCACTACCTGCCAGTCTGGGAGCAGCTTTTTCTGGGGGGCTGGGCGTGCCTAACCCGTGCCTAAATCCTGAGCGAGCCGCCAGACTGCCTCTGAGGTGCAGAGCGCATGACCGCGAGTGTTCTCGTCCTCCTTGCAGGGGGCGGTGTCAGGCTCGGTACAGGCCACTGACCGGCTCATGAAGGAGCTCAGGGACATATACCGGTCACAGAGCTTCAAAGGCGGTGAGTGTGCCTCAGGGACGGGCCTGAGCAGGACAGATGTGGTGGTGGCCGGGGGCCCCAGGAGGTGTGGGACACGGATGCGTAGGAGCTTCTCCCCACCAGTGCCTCAGCCTGGCTGCCTGGCCTTCAGGGCTTATACTCTCTGCTCTCAGCCTGGGGCTCTGCCTGGGGACACCCTGCACCAGGGCCCTAATGATACCTGCCTCTTCCTGCCTTCCAGGAAACTATGCAGTCGAACTTGTGAATGACAGTCTGTATGACTGGAATGTCAAACTCCTCAAGTGAGTGGGAACTCGGGGTCGAGAGGACTGTGGGGCGTGGTGTGGGCGGGGCCGGCCCCAGCGGGGTGGGCGTGGCCTGGGGTGGGGCAGCTGGGCAGGGGGTCTGAGCCCGGCTGGTTCTCCGCAGGGTGGACCAGGACAGTGCTTTGCACACTGACCTCCAGGTCCTCAAAGAGAAAGAAGGCGCTGACTTCATCCTACTCAACTTCTCCTTTAAGGTGAGACTTGCCCTTCCAGCCCCTCCCTCCCCCTGACAGCCAGCGGAGGACCCTGGCCTCCCTCCCTGACCGCTGCCCCCCTCTCTCTCAGGACAACTTTCCCTTTGACCCTCCGTTTGTCAGGGTTGTGTCTCCAGTGCTCTCTGGAGGGTAAGTGGCTGGGCGGGGGCGGGACCAGGCCAGGGGGCGGGGCCAGGCCAGGTGGGGCGGGGCTACGGCCCGCTCCTCCGCTGACAGCCTTCCCTCTGCAGGTATGTGCTGGGCGGAGGTGCCATCTGCATGGAGCTTCTCACCAAACAGGTGAGCCTGTCCCTCACTCTTGGGCAGGTGTGGCCCAGTGTCACAAGCTGGCTGATGGGCATAACGTGGCTTTTCCTTCCTCCAGGCAGGGCCTGCACCCACCCACCGACCCTGGGTGTGGGGAGGGGGAGTGAAGGGCCAGGGCCCTTCTGCAGACCGGCTCCGTGCTGGTGAACGGGCGAGGTGTCTGGGAACGTTCCTGACTGTTGCTTTGTCCCTCTGTCCCCAGGGCTGGAGCAGTGCCTACTCGATAGAGTCCGTCATCATGCAGATCAGCGCCACCCTGGTGAAGGGAAAGGCCCGGGTGCAGTTTGGAGCCAACAAGGTGCGAGGCCAGGGCTGCCTTCGCCGGCCCCAGGCAGGAGGTGTCCAGGCGGCAGCACTAGCTGCGCGGACCTGGGACACCCACAGTGGGGACGGGAGCGGGGTCTCCCACGACTCTGGGGAGGGGACAGGTCTGGATAGAGAAGGCTATAGGACTGCACCCCAAAGAGACCCCCAGGTGGGGGGGTCTTAGGATGTTGCCGGCAGCAGGGTGGCAGCTGGGTAGCAGCCGGTGGATGGCGGGGGACAGTGAGGCCACAGGTGGCCGTGGCCTGACCTGGTGGCTTTCGCTCCCCAGTCTCAGTACAGCCTGACAAGAGCACAGCAGTCCTACAAGTCCTTGGTGCAGATCCACGAAAAAAACGGTGAGGCTGGCGCCAGGAGGGGGCATTGGGGTGCCGGCAGGCCCCAGGACCAGAGATGTCCCCCGTTGGTTTCGGGGCCTGGCCCATCCTAAGTGGGGCTGGGGTGGTACCTCCCAGAGCAGTGCCCCCGCTCGTACCCTGTGTGGACTCGGTGCTGCTCCTCTCCCCACCACCCTGTGGGAAAGCCCGCGTCACCGTGTCACCTCGGCTTGGCACATCCTTGTCTTGCTCAGGACCTCCGGGCAGGCAGGGGCGCCGGCTCCCCACAGGCCTCTCCGCCCTGGGCTGCGGTCTCTCCTGTAACGGGGTGGGGGGCGGGGGGCACACAGCCACCTCACCGCTCCCTGGGCTTTCCTTGCAGGCTGGTACACACCCCCAAAGGAGGACGGCTAACCGGAGCGGCCCCTCCCCCGGCACCACTGGACCAATTACCTTTAAATGCTGTATTTGGATCTCACGCCGCCTCTGTGGCTCCCTCCCTCGTTTTTCCTGGACGTGATAGCTCTGCCCATTGCAGGACAGTGACGGCTATTCTAAACGCTAAGGAAAACACACACGAACTGTCTCAAGTCCTTAAGACTGACTTACAGACCAAGCAACCACCTGGCTGGAACCCTCGCTAGCAGGCATCTTACAAAAGAAACTTCGGGCCTCCTCACACTGCTGGGAGCGCGGCTGTGCTCCAGACTAGAGCCTCCTCACCTATGCTATGGAATTTTAATTTATTTTCTCTTATTTCATGTACACTGCTTTTTTTGGTTACAGTGTATGATGGATGTGTATGAAACAAATGTATCTTCGGGAAAACAATTACAGTTTGTTAATTTGAAGATGCTGGTCTTGCCTCATCTTTATTTGTGCTCCCACATCCCACCCCACCCCCATCCCCTGAACGACTCGGGCGGTGGGGGCGGGGGCCACGTCCACTGTGGCCACGGGAGCGACGACTTGGCTACAGGACAGTGGAGCCGAAGCGCGCTCCCGGCCCCCCGACGTCCCCTGAAGGCCCCGGAGCGACCAGCACTCGTCCCCCCGGATGCGGAGCCCGGGCCGCCGCAGGCTGCAGTGACGACCGTAACTCTTGGCGCCGCTCCACTAGTCACGTTTCCAGATTCCCAAGAAAGAGGAAGGAGGCCTCAGAGGTGGGCCGGCCCGGCGGGTGGCCCGGCTGCGGTCCGGTCTCGGCGGTGCGTGCCGGCCCCGGAGGGCGTCTGCCAGCAGCTCGGTCGCTCGCCCTGTTTCGTGCTTCGCTGGGTCTCGTCAGACGGGCACAGCCCTGAAGTCGGTTGCTTGGAAAACTGGATTCTCTAGCCGCTCCCGTAGCTTAGCGTGAGGCGGGCTGCACACGTCCGTGTGCTCACCCCAGGCTCGGGCCCGCGGGGAGGGGAGGCCGTGGAGCGGGGCCTGCCGGTGCCAGGCTGTCTACTCACTGTTTGAAAATGTTAACGTCCGGGCGTGACGTCTGCGTGTGGCCCGGGCCACTCCGGGCAGTCGGCTTGCTCTGGGGCTGACACAGCCTCTTAGGACTAAAGGTGGCTGCAGACTGGGTGACAGCTGCAATGACAAGCCAGGGACGGCTCAGCGAAGACGCCGGTCTCGGAATGCCCGGACGTGGGACAGCAGTGTGGAGGCTGGTGGGACGGCCAGGTTGTTCCAGGAAGCTCTCTGTCAACGTTGCTCATGTCCCCCGCCATCCTTCAAGGGACTCGGGTCTTGCTGCTCTGGGTGGACGAAGAGCTCAGCACTCCCCTCCATGCTGCTCTGACTCCCCACGCCTGCCTGCGAAGGGGTGCTAACAGACACTGGGGGTGGGTGAGGCGAGACCCACCCCTGGGAGCTGAGACGGGGTCCACCACCCCGTGGCTTCCCTCCACACACACCACCAGCCCGGCTGAAACGTAGGCTGTGTTTCTAGTAACGTGTACTGTGAGCTGTCCTCTGTATAATGTATTTTGTAACGTATTTTTCTCATCTACCAAAGGATGAAACAAATAAAGTTATTTAAATAGTTTGGCTCCAATAACATTATTGAAGACATAACAGGAGTCCGTGCTCCGCTGACATAAAGGGGAGCAGCAGCCCCCACGATTTCTATACTGACTCGCAGAAGCTTCCGCTTTCCTGTCACACCTAACACGGCCTTACATTTAGGGTTTGAATGACGTTACAAATCATTCAATTAAAAAAAAAAAAGGGGCAAGGAGACATGAAACGGGCTCTTACGGGACCCTGTCCCTCAGGTGTGCATGTCACCAGGAAGGCTGGCTGGCCCACAGTCCATGCCAGCGTGCAGGGAGCGCCCGAGGGTCACAGCAGCCACTCCGTGACAGCGGGGGCAGGGTGGCTGGACAGCAACACCCCACCCGGAGAGGTGACACCTCACTGATCAGATGTCCCCACCTGGTTCTGCAATGGAGGGCCAGGGAAACGAGGTGGGGCCCCTCACACCGCGCCCTGGGGGGCGGAAGAGGGCGCGGAAAGACAGACACCCCAACACCTGAGACTTTCGGCTCCCTGGGAGCTGCGCACGTTCAGTTCAAAGCTTTGCACAGAGGGGGGAATGCAGACACGAGACAGGAAAGATGGCAAGAGCAAATAGGAACCAAATCAGTCCTGGGCCCCAGAGTGGCCTTTGTCACCTCCAAGGCCTCGGGAGCAGACGGGAGACGAGCGGAATCCGGACAGGACGGAACGTGCGGAGGGCAGCCACATTACCGGAACTCTTCAAACCTGAGGACGTGCGACTGGAAGCAAAACAGAGGGTCTCAGTGGGCAGGACGGACCGCGCCCCTTGGACAACGTGGGTCCCTACCCCGGGGTGGGGGCGGGGCGGGGAGAAGGCCGGGTAGATGCCGGGCAGTCACCTGCACGGTCAGAGCCCCGGCGATCTTCCCTTTGAGGATGCGATGGATCATGTGACAGGAGCTCAAACCGCCTGCAAGACAGAACCGCGAAGGCACCGGGTCAGGCCGGAGGAGCGAGGGAGGCAGCCGGGAGGCCAGGGCTGCGCGGAGACGCAGACCAGCCCAGCCAACAAGTCCCTGCGAGTTCCTGCCGGCTGCCGGCTGCCGGGACGCAGGAGCCGGTGAGTGCCGGGAAGGTGGAGGGGGCGGCGGCACCGCCGAAACAATCACAGGCAGTTGGGGTCGCGTTCGCTAGTGGGACTTCCACGGACAGAACCCCGTGTCCGCCCAAGGCTGCGCGGAGCGCCTGGGCTGGAGAGACGGCGGTTGGAAGCAAGGACGCTGGCACGGTGACATGCTGGACAGAGGCAGGGCGGGGCACTGGCCAGGTCCTGCCCACCCCCCGGGCCCCCCACAGCAGCCCTCGGCCCGCACGCCAGCCCTTCTGCTTTCCCGTGCCGCGCCGGCTCCTCCACACTGGGCGCCATCAGGCACCGCCCGCCCGACCTCCCGGCCGTCTCCAAGCCCACTCGGGCGCGAGCACACCCCGAATCTGGGTTGGGCGTGCTGGCCCCTCGGGTGGGCAGAGGGCTCCTCTACTCTGAGGGCCCCCCAGCACCCAAGCAGTGAGGCTCAGCCAGCCTGCCCCTCTGGGGCCCAGGCACAGGGCCAGTTTCCCCCCCCCCCCAAGCTGGGCAGCAGGGACCCCCATTGTGCATGACCCAAAATGACCTCTGGGTGGTGCCCCTGAGCACTGGGCACCCTCTCCCTCAGCCGCCGGGGGGTTGGGAGGGGCGAGGATGGGGGGATGGGGGAGGGGGAGGCCGCGGGGAGCGGGGGCGGCATCATGCCTGTGTGCATGGCCATGCGTGCGCATGCGTCTTTCCATGTGTGTGCGTGCGCATGCGTCTTTCCATGTGTGTGCGTGCGCGTCCATGTGAGCACGCGTCTTTCCGTGTTTGCGCGTGCCCGAGTGCGTGCTCACGCCTCTCCGTGCGTGTGCGTGCGCATCCGTGCGGGTGCGTGCGCACGCATCTTTCCATGCGTGTGCGTCCGCGTCTGTGCGTGTGTGCGTGCGCGAGTCTGGGTCTGTACGAACACCCGTCAGGAGAGCCCACGCCCCGTGGCTCTCCAATTCCAGTTTTCTCCTGTTAGAGACTCCTTTTCCCGATTAAATCTCAAGCGAAACTCGTACAGAAAACAGATGACAGGCGAGTGGCCCGGCAGCAGCGGGGGTCAGAAGGCCGCCTTCCCTGCCTGCGTGGGGAGCTCAGCCTCTTGGGGCCACCCCGGGGCCCCCACAGAACCCAGCTGTGAAAAGCAATGCTCCAGGGGCAGCTTTCAAAGGGGCAGGCGCAAAAGGCCGGGGTGAGGTGGAGAGAATGGAGGCTGGAGGGCACCCCAAGGGCCGCGGCCTGCCCCCAGCATGGTCTCCTGACCCTGAGGTCCCGGGGGCGAGGGCGGCGGCGGCGGCTTACCCTCCTCCAGCATGAACGGCTGAGCCAGCGGTGGGGATGGCCCAGAAGTCATCGCTGTCCAGGCTGCGCAGGGACCGCACGGGGATGGTGGCCAACTGGCCAAAATCGATGAACATGACCACAGCCCAAGTGTCCACCCGGTCCACCACCCAGCACCTGGCCAGAGGGAGGGAACGGAGGGTTGTGGACCAACAGGGCTTCAAGGTCAAGGCTGAGAGGAGCTGAGTGCCCCTGGCTCCCCCTTTCCTCGGGTGGGGCAGTGATGATGATGAGACATCTCGGGAGAGGCAGCAGCAGCGAAGACACAGGAGCCAGACGGCACACCTGTTCCAGGCCGGCCCATGGTCGCCCAGGTGGTGCTGCGCCAGGCCGCGGGTCCCGCGCCGCACAGCCGCGTCACTCAGGTAGGGCTGCCGCTCCTCGGCCTCAGCCAGGGCACCAAACAGCGCCTGCATGTTCTCCTGCAGCGTCTGGGGAGGCCACACACACGGCGGGTCACTGCCCGCACCGCCCCACACCTGTGCCTGCAGGTGTCACCCGCTGCTCCTCTGCCCCAAGAGAGCCAAGGTAGGAAGCAGGGGAGGGACGAGACCCAAGCTGGGGGTGAGACGCGGTCGTCCTGGATGCCACCACCGAGGGGTCCAGCCTTACGCCCAACCCCGGAAGGCTCAGGCAAGCCCGTACCTCTGTGATGCGCATGGCCCAGAAGAATGGGGTCTGGGGGACGATGCTGGTCACCAGCAGCCCCGCCTCCCCGGTGGCGCTGCCAACGGTGGCCAGCCAGCTCAGGTCTTGGAAGCATTCCCTCAGGAGCAGCACGAGGAAGGACCCCCTGGGGAAGCAGGGTGAGTGACCGAGGCGGCCCACGCCTGTCCCGGAGGCCCAGGCAGGAGGGTCAGGTTCACTCCCCCAGGGTGGGGACGAGACACATGCAAAGTGCAGTGTGACGGCAGCATCGTGCCACGGGTGCCTGGAGGGGGGTGGGGGTTTGGGGAGAGGGCGTCCCCAAAACAGAAACACAGCACGGACCCCACAGAGATGGGCCAGAGCCTTTCCTGGGCCGACCTGGGCCTGCCGAGGGCTTCGGGGGCCGCCCCAGGGCACCCCCCCACCACCACAGTCGCCCCTCCCGGCTTTAACGCAGGCTGAACCGGACCCACCCGCTCCGCTAACATCACTCACGGCCAGCAAGGCCAGGAAGGCCAGCCGGCGCCCCCGGAAGAACAAAAACCACTCATCAGAGTGGTGTCCTCTGCCAGAGCAGAACGTGGTGGACACAGTGGCCTGGCCTTCCCTGTACATCAGCGGGAACACTATTTGGGTGACTGTAGGGACACAGCCTTCGGGCCTGGGTCTGGCACGGGAGTTCCCCAAGAACATCATTCCCACGTGGGCAGCACCCTGGGACTCGACGGTAGGTGCCATCCCCGCCGGCTCGGGTGGCCTCTCCACACCGCCGCTAACCTCATTTCCATGGGAACCGCAGAGAAGGCCGTCTGGGGTGACGCTGGCTCTTGGGGGCCGCTGGGAGCTTTAGGGATGTGCCGTGTGCGAGCTGGAAGGCAGAAGACTGAGCCCTGGGCGCCCCCCAACCCCGCCCCTGGAGGACTGCGCCCCCCACCCCACTGGCAGAGGTAGGACAGGATGGGCCACGAGGCCACACCCCAGGTCCTCAGGTGGGCGAGAGCCACCAGAGCTTCGTAGAGGAGCCACGAGGGCTTGTTCCTACACTGCGGGGTCCTCGGGGGACCAAGCTGGCCGGGAGGCTGGGACAGTGAAGCCCGGAGACGCACAGACACGCCCGGGGACTGAGGCGGCTGGGGGCCTCACCCGTGATCCTGGCACATCCTGGACGGGAAGCCTTCTCTGGGACCTGGGGAGAAGCGGGAGCCGGTCCCTGCGGCCTCTGCTGATTTATAAGTCACGTCACCCCAGTGTCAGCAGCCCCTACGCTGGCACGGGCGGTAGCCGACGTGGGGACACCCACCCACCCACTTTGGCTCCCTGCTCGCGGGGGGTCCTGAGCAAACCAGCGAGAAGACACGGGGGGGAGGGGGGGAGGCCTGTCCGGGAAGTCCAGCTCTCCTCGGCCCGGGAGGGAGGACAGTGCGCACGGCGACCCTGGGCGCAGGGCTGCCTGGCGACACGGGCCTGGGCGCCGGCCACACACAGCGCGCCCGCTTCCTCCCCCCGTGAGGGCGGCGCCCCGCCGTCGGAGTTTGACAAGACCCTGACTTGACCCCACGGCCCTGTCACCTTTCTCCGTCCCCCTCACTGCCGGTGCCGTCTGGACTGCCGTCTCCTCCCGCACCTGACATCTCCCCTTCAGCCCACGGCGCCGCCCGCAGTGACCTTCACCTTGCTCAGCCCTCGTGTCCTCCAGGCCGGATTCCTGTGCCGTGTCCCGCCCACTCCTGCTTCCCAGAAACGTGTCCCCTGACACTGCACGCAGCGGGGTGTCCGTCCCGCTCCTGGGCTGGCCCTTGAAACAGGCTCCACCCGGAAATGCCGGCCCACCCCAGGACCGGGTCCCCCCACCCCCTGCGCCTCTTCTCCCAGGCCCTCCCCCCTCCTGAGGTTCCAGGAACCCCCGGACACCACGGACTCCGGCCTCCAGGCCTCCAGGCCTCAGACCTGATCGCAGCCCTGGAAGGCACCCCCGGCAGGGCCCTCACAGGTGCCCACGCCAGCACGGCCGAAGGCCCCCAGCTTCCTCAGTGTTAGCAGATGACGCCCGCCATCCACCCAGCGGCCCAGGCCAAGTTCATCTCCCCGCCAGCCCCCCACATCGCACACACCAGCAAGCCGGGCCACGCCTCACACACCAGAACGCACGTCCCCCCCGTCACCTCCCACCAGGACCACGGCACCCGTGTGCACAGGGCCCCCGCTGTCACGCTGGCCCTCGCCACCCAGCACACAGGACTTACCCACCGAAACCGGGTCACGTGCTCCCGGTCAAAGCCCCCAGCACCTTCTTGTCGCGTTTCCCGATCAAACCCGGGCTCCCCCCAGCCCACGTCACGCCCCAGGACACGTGCCGGCGCCCTCGGCGTGGAGCGCTCTGTCTGCGCAGGACGCGCTGCAGCCTGTCACGTCCTGCCAAGGGGCGTCCCTAAGAACCCCCGGAGGGAGTGCCCTCCTGCCCCCCATCATGCCGCCTTGTTCTGAAACGCCCCCACCCGGTCCTCCCCACCCGCCCCGTCCCCCTCCCCCGCCCGGCCCTTCCCCGTCAGTCAGGTTGCTGCGTGTCTCCTCCCACTGGGGTGTCGGCGTCACGAGAAAAAGAATCACATTTGTCTTTTGACCCTGACCTTGACTGCTGAGGTGGCCCCAAGGCCCAGAATGTGCCTGGTGCCCCTAAGCTCTCAGCAGACATGGTGAATGGACGGACGGGAGAGAAAAACACAGGAATGGGGGGGAGGGGAGGGAAAGGACATGGGGCAAATGACAACTCCGAGCCTTGCTGTCCCCCGTGGTCACGTGGGCACTGGTGGGAACACGCGGTGGGGCCGGCACCGGCCCAGGACGTGACGCTGTAGGTGCTGGATAAATGGAGGCAGGACGCACCAGTGGTTAGAGCCGCGGGTTCTGGGGTCACTCCTGGTTCCAGAACTGACCGGCTCCCTCGCTTCGGGCTAGCTCCTTGGCCCTCACCTGCCGTCACTAAGTGATGTCACGAAGCCGGCCGGTGGTGCGAAGGGGGTTTGAGAGCGAGCCCCCCACAGGGCTACTACGCCGGCGGCCAGGGACACCCCCGCGCACCTCCCCGTGCCGACCACGACGCGGAGTGACAGCGAGCCCGCCGTCCTCTGGCCAAGCGACCGGCTGCCTTGGGACCCTCCTGAGACAGTCCCCAGCACCGACCGGGGGGTAGGGGGCAGCTGTCAGCAGCGGTTTTAAGCCAAAAGTTGTGATTGATACGGAGCCGTCTGAAGCCACTTCTGGCGTCATTATTATTCCCTAATGAGCTAAGTGACGAATGTCACAAGCCCGTTTGACAGTTTGTGGAATTAAGTTCCGGAGCAAAATCTACGTGATTATCAACCGACCAGCCACCACAGCAGGCCTGTCACCCCAAAACAAACCTGGGGTTTCCGGATGCAGGTGGCACACAGAGGCGGCCACCTGATGCTGTGGACACCAAGGCCACAGCTAAGTCGGACTCCGCCCAGCAGCCGCCCTTTGTCCACTGTGGCTACACGCACAGTCACCCCCGTGCCCGGCGAGTCTGGGCAGAGGCAGAGGCGGCGGAGGGCACACAAGGGTCAGCGGCCAGAGGCTCTGGGATGGAGGGGACCCAGCCGACACGAGGCGGGCAGTCTCGCGGGTACAGGCCTCACGTCGCACTCAGAACAGCGGCTGCTTCCCTGCCCTCTGAGGCCACTTGGCACCAGGGCCCTGGCCCGCTGTGGGTCACTGCCAGTCACTGTGGGCCGCTGACGGTCACTGTGACCCACTGCCGGTCACTGCCTATCACTGCGGGTCACTGCCGGTCACTGCCAGTCACTGTGGGCTGATGCGGGTCACTGCTGGTCACTGAGGCCCACTACGAGTCACTGCCCATCACTGAGGCCTGCTGCGGGTCAGTGCCGGTCACTGCGGGCCCGCTGCGGGTTGCTGCGGGTCACTGCCGGTCACTGTGGGCCACCTCCTTCCGGGCCCCTGCCCCTCCCTAGGGAACTGCGCCTGGGCCACCTGAAGGGCACACGCGGTGGAATGTAAGGTCCACAGTGCTAACCCTCCATGGCTCCCCTCTCATCCAAGTCCCCCTCCCACTTCCGAGTGACAAAGACCAAGGATGCAGACCCCATCCTCAGGGAGGCCACACGGAGTCGCTCCAGAGATGTTTGCAGAATGCGAACGTTCCAGGTGCTGCCACCTCGCAGCTCGTGTTTGGGGGGACAGCGGACGATTCGTATACGAACAGCTATCCGTCGGGGCGGGGGTAAGAGCCGTGAAGACACAGGCGAGGAGAGGGGACAAAGGGTGGGGGTGACAGCTGCACGGAGACCTGACAACGCTAGAGAGCGAACCCCACAAACGACAGCAGGGAGGGCCCTCAGGCCCAGGGCCAAGGCGGGGACGGGCCTGGCAGACGAGACGCTCCCCTTCTACCCTCGACCCCGAGACACCCCGAGACGGGTCCTCTCCGTCCACTCCGGGCCCTGGAGGCTGCTCTGCAGGGTCCCGCGTCCGGCCCTCTGCGCACTCACTAAACACCAGGAGACGTGTCAGCTCGTCAGCTGTCGTTAGCGCATTCTAGGTGTGGCCCAGGGAAGCCAGAAGGTCGGTCACCGCTGCTTTAAAACTTAAACCTTGGGGAACGAATGAATAAATGGGGACATCACTACAGAACCGCCCAGCAGTAAGAGCACTGCCACTGCCACCACAGGGTGACACTCAGACACGGAGAAGGGTGGACAGCATGCCGCCAGGCACGCAGAGGGCTTGGGGACAGGGATCTCATCTGAGGGGACAGCCAGCAGATCTGAGGTTGTGAAGGGCAAAGGTGACAGAGATGGTCTGTATGTGACAGACCGTGGTCAGACTGTACGCCTAACCATGACGTTATACCTCCGTCGTGGACTTAACACTTCGGCGACGCTGGTGCTTTAACGTACACTGGATCGGGGATGATTTCTGATAACGCGGCAAAAGCGCCTGAATGCAGCAACACGGGCTTTCCAAACAACGGTGCTGGAGCCGCGGGGCATCCACGGGCAGAACGAGCAGGCGAAACCACCTGGCTTCGCCCGCTTGGGTCAGCCGCTCCGTCACTTTTAACTTTCCTAGAATAAACTCTTAACATTTCCACAATTTCACACACACAAAAAACCTCAACCTAAGTTTCACGGTTTTATAAAAATTAACTCAGAACAGATTATAAATGTTAACAAGATAAAACCAAATTAACTTTTAGGGAAATAAAAGCATGAGAAAATCTTTGGGATCTAGGGCCGGCCCCAAATTCCTGAGACTTGGCTACAAAAGCACCATTCAGAAAAGGAAAAACAGAAAACGCCATTAAAATTTAAAACTTTTGCTCTGCGAAAATCCCTGTTAAGAGTCCAATGAAAAAGCGAGCTGCGGAGTAAGAGGAAATATTTGCACACCACATATCCAACAAAAGAAGAGCATCTAGAATATGTAAAGAACTCTCAAAACTCCACAGCAAGAAAGCAGTCCAATGAGAACACGGGCAAAACAAATGACGGGAGTCCATCAGAGAGGACAGACAGATGACAAATAAGCACATGAAAAGATGTGCAACATTGTTAGCAGAAGGGAAATGCAAATTAAAACCGCAATAAGGTATCACTACAGATGCACCAGAATGGCGACAATAAAAAACAGTGACAACATCAGGTGCTGGAGGGGGTGCGGAGAAGCCCTCGCACAGCCAAGCAGGCTTGTAAAATCGTACAGCCCCTCTGAAGACAGCGGCTGTTTCTTTAAAAAGTAATCATGCAACCGCCATACCACTCAGCAACGGCAGTTTTGGGCCATGTATCCCCAAGAAATGCACAAACTGAGAATGTTTAGCAACTATACTTGTAATAGCCCAAAACTGGAAACAATGTACATGTCCCTCCAGGGCCGAATGGTTAAGCAAAGCACAGGATGATACTCAGCATTTAAAAGGCATCAACTATTGCTACATGTCACAACCTGAATGGATCCCCCCAAAATGATGCTGAGTGAAAAACAGCCAGTCCCCAAAGGTTACATACCGCATAGTTCTATTTATATAACATGCTTGAAATCATGGGATTACAGAAATGGAGCCCAGGTCGTTGTTGCCAGAGGTTAAGGTGGGGACATGAGGGGCGTGGGTGGGGAATCCTGGCGGTGACAGAAATACTCTGACACTGTATCAGTGTCAATATCCTGGTTGTGATACTGTTTTGCAAGATGTTGCAATGGGGGAAACCGGGCAAAGAGGAGCAGGGATCTCTCCACATGGCTTTCTTACAACTGCATGTGAACCTACAATGATCTCAAGACAAAGTTTAATTGCAGGGGGCGGGGATGCATTCTTAGCTCGCCAGCAACGGCACACGGGCAGTGCCTGGGCAGCACTGGAACCCTGGCCAGAGTCTGCTGACCCCCTTCCTGATCCTTTGTTGGTCATATTATTGCAAACATCTCCTCCTAGTTTTTGGCTTGAATTCATATTCCTTTGTATCATCTTTCAAAGAAGATAAATTCTTAATTTTAATTCATCCATCTCTTCTTTTTTCAGTTGACTCGTCACACCTTAGCAAATCTTATTCTACTCGGAGGTCATGAAAATCTTCTTCTATACATTTTTTTCTAAAAGTCTCAGCTTTGTATTTCACATTCCAGTTTCTCATCCATCTAGAATTCATTTGTGTGCATGAGGTAAGGAGGGATATACTGGTGAGTTCACGTTTTTCTACATGAAAAAGCAACGAACTGGCCATCCTTTCACCAGAGACCCTCAACTCGCCCAGAATGCGTAGTTTCTGCATATGTGTGAGCCTCTTTGGGGGCAATTAGCTTTTACTGGCTATTGTCTCCCTAGGACAATACTACGATGTCTTCCAGTAGGGCAAGGCTCCCACCTTCCTTTCAGGAAGATGTGTCTTAAATACTCATAGACTTCTGGTTTTCCACATCAATTTGAGAGTCAGCCTGTCCCATTCCTGAGAAAATCTGTGGGAATTCTGATTAGAATTATACAGAATCAATAGATCAATTTGGGTCTGAGAAATGACTCTTTAATAACTCTTATTCCATCTTCCCACTCATAAAACTGGCACTTTTCCTATTTATTTTCAGTCTTCCTTAAAGATTTTCAATAAAATTCCATGATTTTCCCCCACACAGGCCATGCTCACCTTTTACGGGATTTATTCCTAGGTGCCTTCATTTTTCAAATTGCTGTTATTGTCCATGGTATATTTAAAAATCATTTTTTGTTGATTATTCATGGCAAATATAAATGCAGCTGATTTTGGTAGGTCTTATATACCAAACTGTTAGGCCCAATAATGTATATGTTATTTAAGAAACATCACCTGTAAGTAACGACAGGTTTGTTTCTCTGGTTCCAAAATTTAATTCATTTTTCTTGTCTTACTGAGCAGAAGTGGTGATGGTCAGCAGCCTTATCCTGTTCTGGTATGTTTCCTCCTTTTAAAAAATTATCTTTTTTTATGTAATGATTTTTATATTTTTAAGAATTATTTCTTTTTCATCTTGTTCGGGTTTTTAAAGAGAATGTTTACAATGTTTCCCCATTAAAACACTGCTCTCTCTAGTTTCGGTAGGTAGTCTGCATCACATTAAGAATAACCTATTTCTAGCTGCCAGAATCTTTATTTTTTAATCACAAATTAGTGCTGAATTTTATCGAATGCTTCCACTGTGTCTATTCAAGACGATCGTGTAGTTCCATCTAACTTGTTAAGGCAGTGACAGACACTTACAGTTTTCCTGATATTAAACTGCTTTTGGGTTTGGTGTGAGGGGTAGCAGCCTGTGGTGATGT